>LUCH01008115.1:12654-23127 GCA_013368495.1 Paragonimus heterotremus | reverse complement strand
ACAGTGATCTGTTGGCACAGTTGAGAGGATTACTGGCGGCACTGAAAACAGTCATATAAAACACTTCTGATCATCCTGTTGGCTGTTGTTACGCAATATCTTTGTCTTATAGCCAACAGAATGTAACTTAATCCTATATGATCATTGGTTTTGTGGTGGCGACGAATTAACAATCGGGTACTTCGCATCGTAGAACAAAGGAGGTTGTTGCAGTCGTCCACCTACACGTAAAATACCACCAAGTAAAAATGGATTCGACCTTTGAACTGAGCTGCGACCACTACGGAAGACTTTCTTGACCGATACAGGATGTCGTCTCTTCACTGCACCGGTGAGTCTGAAATTTCGTTAACTCAGAATTAAATAATTGTTGTTTCACTAGCCCAGATATTTTATTCGTTGCTTCTGCAAATTCTGAAGCGGTCAATCTTTCTGTGCCGACTGTCTGTCCTCTTTTAGACACAAACTGCTTATATCGAAAAAACCATGTGACTGTTCGTAACAGTTTGTTCCACAAAGCCAAATCCTCAAAATTTAACATAAGTAGATGTGAATGGTCTGGAGTTTGGATAGTAGCGGCTTTGCAAACTTGCTCATTGTATTTTATCGTGTCCGGTTTGGTTTCAACAGGACGTGGCCATTTACTTTCCTTACTGCGTAGGAATTCGGGGCAATATAACCATCGGTTCAACTTCCGAGATTCGTGGGCATCGATGCCGCGCGATACGGGGTCTGCGGGATTGCGTTTTGTGTCGATAGGCTTCGTGAATTGTAGCCAACCGATTAACGAAAAGTCTGGAATCGTTTGGCCTAATCTAGCACATTACACAGAATGATTATTCAGTCAGCCGAAAACATAGTTGATTCAATTGGCAATTCCAACTCACGTTCTATCTACTGGGCCAGTTTAATCGCAACGACGGCTGCCGCCAACTCCAACCGAGGCAAAATTGTTAAGCGAATCGGAGCCTCTCGAGCTTTGGCGACTGTCAGAGAGCAATGTTTGATATGGCAATCGCCGGACATCACGAGATAAGCGACTGCGTCATATCCCGTCTCAGCGGCGTCCCTGAAGATATGCAGCTGGAAATCACTACAGTGTTCTGTTCCGTTGGTTTTAATGCACCTTTACAAACAAAACCGGTCAAAGCATGGCAGTGTCACTATCCACTTTGTCCGCAAGGCTACTTCTTCACCTTCAATAAGATCGTTTCACGACACGTGCAGCCTACATAATCGCAGGAGTATCCATCGGACACTCAGTGTAACAGGCGCAATGTACCCAAGTGGATCATAGATGGAAGAAATATAGGAAAGTATGTTCCTTCCAGTAAACGGCTTGTCTATCGGTGGGACATAGAACATGTAAGCGTCATTCTTGAGGTCCCACTTTATCCCTACTGCTCTCTACACATTGGGATTGTCTAGATCATGTGGCTGTGTTGATACAATATGTTCCGATTCTGGTAGCAGTGATGATAGCTCCTCGTCGTTACTTGTGTAGAGATTTCCGTATTTCTGGTTACAAACGATGCTTCATTTCTGTATAACTATCTTTTGTACCACTTTTGCATGTTGTTGAAATTAATAGATGATCTTGTAATACAAGACAAATTTTATGCATGTCGGTCTACTCTTCTCTCCGTTGCGCAATCGTCTGACGATACTGCACGGATCTATCACCCAACGTTTTTAGCTCCTTTGTACCACGAACATCGTAACATCCCGGATCGCACTTCAGCAGTCCATGGCAACTCTGTGATATCACCCACTTCCGGATACTGGTAAATTGGAATATTATGGTGGTCATCTCGAACACTTGTGAACACTGTCCTGTTAATCAAATCATTTCGATTACCGTAACTTGCTGGAACCTTGTAACTATTTTGCCTCATTCTTTTATTTCATTATCACCGGTAGCCCAATGAGGTACACTCGCATTTATCTAGTCTATTCAGTAACTCGTCTTGATTACTATACTTGTCCATTTCGTGAGGTTGTAGCTGCCTCTCACCAATAAGGTATTTAGTTGATCTAGTTGGCTAAATCTCTAGCGTTATCACCAATGTTGTACTGAATAATCAGTCGTCCGTGTAAAAGCCCTCTTTCGCGATCCGCCTGATATCTATATCGTAATGGTTGGTGCTATCTGAAACGTAACACAATTAAGAAACGAAGCAGCACCGAGTAAGTGAACGTACATGTGACATTTTGTTGAAGAGTCTTGCATCTCTGTGTTCGCCTACCCAAGAAATCTTGGTGCATCGCAGTCTTTATTTGACAGGTGAACTTGGTGAAACATTGCTTCGATGTTAGCTATGACCGCAATCGTCTCTTGTCAAAATCGCAACAACACACCAACCAAGAAATTTATTACTTCCGGCCCCGACTGCAGCTGATCACTTAGAGATTTACCTGCATACTTTGCTGCGCAATCCAAGACAATTTGTGACTTCACCGTCCGGGCGTTGACTGATCCTTCAACTGGGCCCACCAACGTCCACTCTAGGATTGTTTAGTCGCGTATGTTTTGCGCTTCTTTCCCTTTCGCTGACCAATCATCCAATGCGCTTTTGGGACGTCATATCCGATCAATACACGGATACTACCGTTGGATTATGGGCCAAACGAGATATCCCGTAGATACTGTCATCATCATAACTGTTGAGTATTCGTACAAAATGTACGTAATTTAGACAACATCTTCGTTGACCACGCTTGCTCACTGTAAATGACTGTATTAGAATCAACGGAAGCAACATCGAACTGGACAGCTACCATTTCAAACATAATCTCTCCGTTAAGTGTGCACAATTTGAATTGTTTCTGGCTTCCTTGCACTCTACGCTTAGTCACTATTGACTCATCGACAAGGATACAATCTGACCCGTTGCCTGGAAATGCACAAGTTTGAACGATATTCACTCCATAAAGTAACGTAACAGAAACAATATATAAGGCAACCTGGGGTCTGTCTGTAGATGATTGCGGTGTATCATGCAAGTGAAATCCAATTGCACGGTAATTGGTGACTGATGTCTTCAAGAGCGACGGAAAATACCAATAGTAAGCAAGCTTCATCAGAGCAACTGATTCACTATAAGTTACGGAAAACTCCCAGTCCATACAGCACGGGCAGCCGCTACTCGCAAATGTCACCGATCGTTTGAAGGTCACAGTAATCTGATTGGCCAACTGTATGGCTTACTTGCATTTGACTAGACACAACATTGACGATGGGTGCTTCTTCAACGACAGTAGCAAGTAAGTCGCAGTGTAGTAGGTTGTGATTTTTCTGTCCATCTTCTTGGACGCTACAACTCCTATCTGATCTGCAATCCTTAGCCTTGTGGCTGGCTTTCAAACACTGCAGATATAATTTTCTAGTTTGCACGATCTCAAAACGCTGCCCCATCGATTTACCAAAAAATATTGGGCACTGATCTCGGAAATGACTGTCCATGTAAATAGAACAACGACGGCGAGAACGATACTAGTTACGAGCAATCAAACTGTCACTTTACACAAGAAGGATTTTCCTCCTGATGCCAACTAAGTTCGGTCCTGCCTTCGTTTGTCTGGGACCATCATATAGTTCATAGTTTAAGCTTACTTCCAGCTCACCATATCTCGTGGAAGCGGCGTCAGCACGTTCCTCTACGAATATTGTTTGATCGGTGAACTGCGGTTCACGATTATGACGAGTTACGATTGTGGCTTCGTCCGCCCATCTAAAATGTAATTCGGAGGTAACCTCCGAACAATCCTTTCAGTCACTCTGCTTGAATTAAAGTCGGAACCCTAATTCGCTTGCCGGGACGTTACTTCGCACACTGTCATCTGCTGAGCTAATTGGACTGATGCCTCACAGTCGTCGTCAGGTAGACGCAGACTGTCCAGAACTTTATCAGTGTGTGCGTTTTCCACCATGTGGTTGTGTCAAAACCATTTGTGGAGAGTTGCTTTGGCAACTAGATAGCCTCGATCTTCTTTGAGAATGCTACAATATTGGATCGACGCCTTCGCAGGTCCAACTAAATATTGTATTGGGTGGTCCAGCCTGGCTTGAGTATCATTCGTCTTATTCTCGACACCTGATTCAAATGCTTTTGTGAAGAACCAGTATAACTTACGGTTGCTAAAAAACCGTTGTATTTCTCGCCCGGGTAAGTCTATCTGACGGTCAGTCGCGCGGTTGAAGTCTGGTGTCTCAATGAATAATTTATTTAGATCACCCAGGGATTTACGTTCGTATTCGTCCCTATCGAGCGTCGTTCGCTGTTGTATCAGATTGTATTCAAGTTCTATTCATGTTTCCACTTCCTGTGTGCGAAGTTTCGCCAGTCCAACCTCCAACTCTTTGTCTTTATGCCACCGTCCCAAAGGAGAGTTTACAGATGCAGTGTCGGCTGTTGAGTGCTGCGAGAGTTCCGGCGGGTAGATGTCTTCTGTTTGTTTGGACATGATTTCTAACGAATTTGTAGAATATGTTCTGCGTTTCACTTCAGAGGTCGGCTTAACACCTCGAGGTCAAATCGAACTGACAACGACCGCAAACCGCTCGGCAATGTTTCTGTGATAGAAAATACATGGATATCAACAAATACTTAAGAGTAGATGTATGGAATCAGTGTGAAATGTCACGCACGTTCAAAATGGTGCGTCTAGGGAGAGTTTTCTACCGTCAGTGGTCGAACATAAGCATAAAGTGTCCAAATTCAAGATGGTGGTCGAATCGACCTTCGTATGAGCATAGTTATATCAACAAACATACTACTCACAAATAGAAGAAGTAGGCGGCGAGTAAGGAGTAGGTTCAAACGAATGTTACAGATGTTGACCAATCAGTTGTCGAGACGACCTATTCTGACGGGATGGTATTGTGGTTGGAGAAGTCGTCTGCTAAAACAGCGACGATGAACACTGTGAAAATTAAACGCTATGAACGCTATGTAAAAAGAGAACAAAATGTGGTATATTGAGATTTTGGTGAAAGGGGTGTGGTTGCAGACACTCCGTTGCCTGAGACACATCGCCATGTAGAAAAGCGTTTTCGATCAGAGAGATATGCGATCGCTAATTCCTCAAATCAACGGGCGAGTACTACCGACTTTAATCACCGGCTCTTTCAGGGTCGTTTGTGATCATGATTATCTTCTGGGTTTCATAAACTTTTGTAGGCCTTATGAGTAATGTTGGCTGACGTACGGAATGCTCGACCTAACCACCAAGAATTCCATTATTTGATCAGTTCATCACGCATTCGAATTTCACAGAAATACGTGACGTCGAATGACAATGTTGCTTGCGCGGTTGTTCCACTTGATGTCGTCCACTAGAAAGTGGCAGTGGTTGTCAGACATTGCACGTTCCCTTTCGAAATATCGCGCAAATTTTACCGCGCGTAAACTTTGTACACCCTTTGTGTCGGCGACGACCGGACGTCCTCCCAGTGCCACAGACGACCAAGGCAGTGCATGCTCTTACTGTTATCGCGAGTCTCTGCTCAACACTGTTGCAATGCTAGGAGGATGTTAGGCAAGTTGAGTCGATTGACCTCAGGGAGGAATATAGGAATGGCAGTTTCGAAGCAGCACTTTGTCGATGCAGAGCACATTCGATGATTCAATTTTCTATGGTGTACATCTTAACTCTTCCTTCTTCGAAGAGATATCTTTAAAACAAAGAGTATTCAATGCTCTGCAGTTCTGAAACGTGGCCTATTGACGACGGCGATGTCATCAGACTTGTATTTGATTGTTGTCGAAGAATGAAACGTTTTCATGACTAGAACCGTGCTTATTCTCCACAACCGTTAAATCAAAAAGTCAAATAATGAACACCTACTTATACTGTAGATAGACCGGTAAGGCGAGAAGTAAACAATGTATGACGAAGCAGCAACCAAGCTACTAAAAATCAGTATAACCCTGGCTGGTCGAATGGAAGAAAAAAAATAACATGCAATCAGACAATACCAGTGTTGAAACAAGTTTGGTTTCAACGAACAGAACTGTTTTCGATAAATTCTCATCCGAGGCTGGTACAATTTTGTATCAAATCAATAAACATTAAGAGAAGTTATTGAACAAAGGTAGTACGAGCGTAAAGCGATTGGGTTAAATACAGATACAAATTCGTTGTGGTTTTGATCACGATGGAGTTAGGTTTAAGGAAGTGAGTGTTAACTGGGGTGAGTTGGGTAGAGGACGGGATCAAATTGTCGCATGGGTTGAGTGCAGATGTTTGGCTACGGTAATCCCAAGGTGCAAACGGACTGTTTTTGAACACACAAATCCGGCTGACTTAATTGGATTGCGACCGCCTCAGCTATAGACACTTGACTTTTCATAACGCGGCGGCCGCGGCACGGCAGACAATGCAAAACGCCTTATCCGTGTCTGTGTGTGGGTCACAGTCGACCAGGTGGATCAGAATGAATGAGTTAGTGTTTTTATTGTTCCGGAGCGAAGCTACGCCGGGCTGTTTTCAAGAATTCTTTCTGATAAACGCCTAGTGGTACGGCCAATATATGTTGAACCACAGGAACAGGCAAATGAGTAAATCAAAAATGAGGCAGCATTGTTAAGCATATTATCTTTCAGATTAAGCAGCACCGTCCGTTTTGCGCGGAACGTTACGATAGTACTTAAAGCATAATATATACTAGTGATCGCGTCCGTTAGCCGGCGCGTTATCAGCTCGACCGCCGCGTCCCCTTTGAAGGGAAAAGTTACACAGATCTATTTCTTATCAGATGTGTCTACTGGGCTCGCATAGGTCTCTCTTACATGTTGCTGGTGATAAATTTCTCAGGATAGACGTTACCAGAAAGGATATCCTGTAGCATATTTTGCTTCACATCAATGCTATCAACGGTCACAATCACTGGCAAGTTAGCTGATATACGTGGCGAACCAAGAATTTCTTTACACAATCGATGCTTCCGCCAGTTAGTCTACGTCCGATGAACATTACAAGCGTCAAGCATCAACGCGATTACTAACTGTGAAGGTCGTGACTATTCCATTGGGTAGACTGTACAGATATCGCCTTCCCGAGCTAAAACCTCTATCTGAGATATCACCATGCTGCATTCAGTGGCGTCCTATATCCCACCACTTCCACTTCTTTCGTTTAGCTTTGTTTTGTCATGTTTATTCATTTTCAATATTTTTTCTTCCGGTTTGTTCCATATCACTGTTGCAGTGAGCGGTAGCCGGAACCACGGTACCCTATGGTCATGCTCATGATCGTTGTGAATAAATACATGTGACTACCTCATCCTTGACCGCTTTTGTCTTACCTTAGTGAGTTGCGAAATTAAAATCAACAACGCTTATCATTAACACACTCCACACTTGTGTAACATTAGCCATCAAGTTCTCCTTGCACTTTCAGTGAATTCACTGGGAATTCTGACCGCATCGATATTGTCATCTGTCGGGCGTTGTATTTCTCGTCACCAGTGAACTGAATGAATCACGACACATCATCCTCACTGATCGTGTCCTTCTTCCTATCTTGCTTAAACCATTTTTGTAACCATTGCCCCAACCAGGATACAACCAAGCGATCTTCACTTACAACGCATCCAAACTGAAGAAACTGTGGACGCCAATCAGAGAGAATAGTTGCGCTGATGAACTCGCGGCTGCCGATTGAGGTCAACAAGGGGAAGGCGTTGGCGCCGGCACCGGGAACAGTGGATCCAAGCCAGCCAAAGCTTTCAAAGAGGACAAATTCAACACTCCCGGGCGATGGAATTAAATGGCTTTTAAGTGCACCATGTGTAGTTTTTGCGCTGTAACTTCGTATAGTGGAAGGAGTGAGATTTCACGGCCAATGATTACTGAATGCTCTTTTCATTGAGTTGGGTACACGGTTTCTCACAGTCGTCGTGACAAAGTTTCCTGTCCCGAATGTGTACTCATTTTCGATTTGCTGGCTACAATTGCCGATGGTGACTGAATTGGTTCCATGTGTACACCATAATCTGTGTCCATTCGTGTCCTGTTGTTGCAACCGGTATCCGACGTATTTAACTCTGTTGACACAGACTTACCTGTTCATCCTGTGTGTCAACATCAAATTGGTCAATTGCCCGGTCGATTACCCACATAAGTGTTGGCACAGTTTGTGGTTGAAATGCGAGTCTATGTTACGTAATTGTAAAGCCTGACGAAATTTGTTTTTCAGTTCGCATATCACGGGGTATTCGCTGCTAATGTGACATAGAAGATCACATATGGTCTTCTTTTTCTCGAACTGTGGAATACGTCTGCTCTCTCTCTTCTTGAGTTCACTAGCAGTTTGTCATTAAGCTATCCGTTTGACTATTAACATATGAGACACTGCGTCTTCTTGAATTCTGCGATTTCTCTTATTTTCCACATTAAACTGATTTACGTAGTCTCTGGTGGCATCAGCGTCCGTGAGAAATGCACGAAGACCATGTGGCCGAGCGTTCTGTGGATGTTCCAAGAGCAGAAACTGATGCCGGCTATCGCATTTGGGTTCTCGCAGAATTCGCTAGAATTATTAGCCAGACGGAAGAACCAAATTCCCTGAAAACACCGTTTTATTCGACTTCGCAGTGGCCTAACTCACTATTGACTGTAGTGACCTCCATAGTCGGCACGGTCATGTGCCACTTCACCCATCACGTGCGTTCTCAACTTTTGTGCCAATGTCTGGCGCCCCGCACACACGCACGTCCTTTAGTTGGGATATCATTGTACTGCCTGGATCTTCGTCTGGTCCACTTCTGTCCCTGTTTTCTGATTGGTCACAAACCGTCTAAATGTGGTCTAGTTTGTGACCAAGTTGTCATCGGATTGAGTGACATAAAGTAGCTCTGTCCGGGGGCCAGTATTCCCTCTGTGTTCGTTCGTAAGCCTCAAGTGGTTGGGTTGGCCGGGAAGATACGTACGTTTCACTGACCGTTATTCTGTTGTCTGTTTACGCGTTCGTAGGCCGTATACTATCAAGATACAACATTATTGCCGGGCCGGTCTGGTGGTTCTTAATTATGGTTGACTTATCCGTTGATTTGAAACGTCTTCCCGCGCAGCAGCTGAAGCTCATCGAAGTGCTCACTGATCGGTTATCTACATCAACCATGACCCCATCGGCCGACACCGGTGGGAACGAATCAATCGACGCGGTCGAAAACAGTACCACCGAGTTTCATTACCATGCCCAGGCTGGCTTGATATTTGATGCCCGGTTCAGGCGGTACGAAAACCTGTTTAATGTCGATTTCGAGACACGAGACGAACCGTGGAAGGTCCGTCACTTCCTACACAAACTCGGTACTGTTGAGCACGAGAAGTATGTCGAATTTATCCTTCCAAAGTACCCACGCGATAACTCCTTCGAGGAAACGGTCGAGACTTTGCGGACCATCTTCAGTGATCAGTCTTCCTTGCTCAACACAAGGTACCAATGTCTGAAACTGGTCAAGTCAGACGACGACGACTACGTCACATATGCCTGTGTGGTCAATCGCGAGTGCCAACGTTTCAAGTTCGGTTCGCTTACCGAGGATCAATTCAAATGTCTGGTGTTTGTCTGCGGTCTTCACTCTTGGAAAGACGCAGACATCCGTACTCGCTTGTTGAACAAGTTCCAGCAAGATCTCACGACGACGCTTCAGATGCTTACCACGGGATGCCATCGCCTAATCAACCTCAAACACGATGCTGCAATGGTCCAACGCGGCACGGGTGCAGTACATGCAGTACATTCTGGCTCATCCACTCACGGTTCGGGCAATGGCACGCGAACACAGAATCTCTCACAGCTTCCAGGCCCTGCTTCACATCCTGCAGTACTTTGCTCGCGTCGTCTGCGCTCATACGCCAAGAAGTCACCTCCGTCACCATGCAGGCATTGCGGCACCTGGCATTTTCATCGTGACTGCCCTCTCAGACGGCACCGTTGCTCTCGGTGTAGTCAACTGGGGCACAAGGACGAATTTTGTCAATCCCAGAATACTGACAGTGGTTCCTCTACCTCCAACTCGCGGTACAACTCCAAGTTCAAATCGAGGCCCAAATTCAAACCGGTTGGCAGATCCCTGAGCCTGCTGACCACCTTCCAAGTGAACGTTCCCGGTCGACAGAAGTTCGTTTCGGTCATGATAAATGGCTTCCCAGTTCGACTGCGTCGGATATTACAGTCATTTCAGAGAATTTCTAGAGAACGCTTAGCCACCCTAAATTCGACGGACGTCTTAATCCGCCACCAGTGCCTGTGGCGGCCTTTTGCAATCGACTGGCCAATTGCAGTGTTGCGTCTCATTCCGAGACACAACTATTAACAGCTACTGCTACGTCTCTGGCTCGAATTTCAATTTGCTCGGGTTCGACTGGATAGAACAACTTGGCCTGCTCGATTTTGCAATTCGAGCAATATGCAACCAAGTGCGGTCCCCTGCCGCACCACACAATCCGACAACTAATCGATACG
>LUCH01008113.1:0-12668 GCA_013368495.1 Paragonimus heterotremus | reverse complement strand
AAGAATTGCTCTGTCAGCATGCGTTGTTCCGAATCCTGGTCCAAATGTGGCAGGGCTCTTGATAGTGCTGCCCGCAGTTACACGGCATGCACAAGAGCGTCGCCTCCTGGTCCAAGCCGGGCGCCCTTGAACTGCCGTATTGCCTCCTGGCAGTCAGCTGGGCTGCCGAACCCAGCGACTGACGCCTCTTTCACGGCGGTCCACTCCAGCTTTGCGCGGCACCTTCTCGCCGCATCCAGTTCTGCCTTTGCCATGCCACCGAGCAGCATCCGCAGGGCCGCCAGCTTCGCCCGGTCGGTCTTGAGTCCGAACGTCCCCGCCACGTCTTTGAAGTCCTCCAGGAAGCTCCGGAAGTCCCCATTCTCGGACGGTTGAGGCTATGGGATCTTCATCCTTCAGTCCTGGTCACGGCACCAATTTTTGTGAGCCAAAAACGCGGTGCTGCACTCCGGTGTTTCTTCCTGCACTTCTCGATGTCAAAATATATGCTCTGATCCCACTACTGAATAGCCATCATGTGAGTAGTATACTGCGGTCGCTCATCCTCGCTACTGTACGAGTGCAACCTATGACAATGTGCCAGAAAACAGCATATACACGGAATCGCTCTGGTACGACACTTTTAATGTGCTTATTCTCGTTTTATACACCACTGGTGTTGTGGTTACCAAACAGCAAATGCAATGCCCAATCACTATTCCAATGGAGCCAGTTTTTCAGTAGGATACTGGTTTGCTTCATTATTGACAAAATTAATGATCTTTGAAAACCATATTACGAGTCCACTGGTGAATACGGTTCTTTTGAATATCATCTAAGCCAACCAACTTAGTGTCTAGGTATATCATTTAGTGAAGGAACACGACTAAACACGATGACACACTATGGATAGACGTCACGTACAACCTTCCATTTGGATGCTGAACGATCAATGACGACGGTTCGAATAACGGAGGTGTAACATAACACTCGTAGCGTGCGTTCAAAGATTATCCTATAAATATCAGTTGTTTCGTTCAACATGAGTGCGTAAGGAAACGTAACAGTCACTCTTTGTACATCTGCTAACATAACATATCATAGTGTGATGGGTGGCATCGCCTAAAATAACATCTCCACATTGAACATATAGTTGGAAAGCACTTTTAAGAACAAACAGCACGAACCTGAACACTTACCGTCGCAACAGGAGACAACGGTTGCTTTCCATTTTTAATGAGCTTTGCAACTTAGTAACTTAGTTACGATTGCCCAATTTGCCGTGTCTAATACATTGATAGCTGAATCATCCCATACTTCTTGCTCAAATACGATCTCATCTCATGAGCCTTCTTAAAGTGATCCATCACTTCACACACATGCAGTTCGCCATCCACAACCAGACGTCTATTACTATGATATATATTCGGGTTACCAACTTAAAAATCGTGTGACGGAACCAAGTTTATCTTTTCAATCTGATATCCATCAGTAGGACAGCGGACGATTCAGCATGCTTTGCAACTGTAGTCTGCAAAAACAGACTTTATCATATAAATCGCATAAAAACTACCGTTTGGCACGTGCCACGTAGGCAGTTATACACCACAATTTCTTACGGGCACCCTGGTGACAGTTCAAAACTTCCATGGTTCTTAGCATTTGCAATTGTCTATGGAGTGTCGTAACGACCTGGAGATATCACTCGCCTGCCAGCAGTATGATGTGTAAAATAGTTCCAAAACTCATAGTTGAATATTGTACTTAGGCCATTAAGGACTAGTCGTTTATTAGTGTGTCAGCTTGATAAGCAAAAACGTAACATTCTTGGGATTATGAGACAGGGGGTGTTTGTCTTCTTTGTTGAGAACAGATTTGAAGAAACCCAGTATCAGTCCTTTGCAAGTCATGTTGGACATTTTTGTTATAGTAACGTTGTCTTGCTATATTCACTTAAAATGTAAAATGCAATTCTGCCGAAAATGAAACAAGTCTACTATTCTTAATAGATGTTTGCTGTTAGGGCGCGCCGCGACACTCCATAGATCTACTGAGCCACAATGATAGAGTAACACGAACCGAATACGTATGCCCTGTGAACAAACGTACATAGCACAACCAAACAAAACAAAGTGAGTCCGTGGGGACTAGTTTCGTTGATATATGGTGGGATATTTCTCGACTCGTGTAACTTCAGACCTAACGAATTCTCCTCTCCTAAACTTTGTCACTTTGAAGGCAAATGAAGTAAAAAGTCTTGAACTGACATGATCGACTATTCGTCGTTCTATGTGTTCTTTCCAATCCTGATTATTATGAGGCTGACTTAGTACATAACGGTTTTGGTCACCAAAAATTGCACGTTAATTCACCCTTGTTTACATCTCCGCATGCTCTACCAGCAGTACCTCGCTTACAGCAGTGTCTAGGCCATTTGAAATATCGATGTTCATGCCGCTACGTAAACTACACGGTCGAAGACGGTCAAGCAACCCATATAGTGGTGATATCGCTGAAAGGACTGGACATACAACTGCATATGTAGACGAGAGTGTGAGTTACAGTCAATCAGAGTCGAAGCCTATGATGTACCTTGACACTGATTAGTGGGGTAGGTTTGTGCATCGGTGCACCCAAACAAAACTGTGTACGAGCGACTGATGTTAACACAGTTTGTGGTCGGCAAACTGTTTACGGTGTGCGGAGATGCAAGCTACCGAGATATCGGAACAGCTTTCAAGCACAAACAGGGAGTAATGGAGTATGCCAGAAGGAACTTGACTTCTACAGAACATAATCATTGGACGGTTGAAAAGCGTAAATGGCTGATCATAACATCCGTAAGTAATATTATTTTCTAAAGTTCTGGTTTGCGCTAAATAAAGACAAAATCGTCACCCACGTCGTTCACAAAAAACCCTAAGGTCGCGTCTCATACGGGAATAAACGCCTAGTCAAGCTCTATGCAAAATTATTCAGCCTTAGAAAACAGTTGTGTGCGAAAGAATCTGTTTTCACCCTGAGCCAGTTTCTCTAATAAAATAGCTCTTGGTGACGTCAGACTTCCGGTCTCCTCTAAATTATCAAATCTGCCAGACTAATTATCAGCACTATAATAAGTGAACATAACAAGTGAGTGGTAGGAAATTTTATTTCACATAACTCGAGCAGCATTCAGACGAGCACAGCCGCAGCAGTCCCATGTAAATTTCAACCGGTCTCTTCAGAAAGTGGTAACGTGCTCGTGCTTCGCTGTTGTTGGAGCTCGTCAGTAGTGTATATCCTTGCCCTGGCCTGGAATAGAACTCTAGCCAAGCTTTCGTGAGCCAGCCGTGGTAACCACTACGCCACTGATCTCATACTGACTGAATCAGATTACGTAAACGTACAATCAATTCTGCTTGTAAGCGGCCCCCAGACTGCACGATCGCCTCAATGAGCGAAACAGTAATAAATAAGCATTATTAACATATGGTTATTGGGATAAAATTTGTTGACTGGATGTGGTGAGGATTTGGTTCATGGAGTCTTTGGATAATGGAGGACTTCCAAGAAGTCGTTGCAAAAGAACCTCCATCCATTTTTTTCGAGTTACTCGGTGTTGTTTGGGGTGCATAAAACCAGTTTAGACTTGTCAATGAGACACCTAAATGTGCTAAATAGGTTTCGTCTATGTAACTTTCTCGGCATTTACATATAAATTGACAAACAAAATGAGGCAGCACAGATAAGCTTATCTCTTTTGATTGAAGACGCTGATGGTTTTGAAGTTCAAGCCATTCCACGGGGTCTAACTGCATAAAATGTCTGTTTAGTTGAATTTCTCAGTCGTATTGTTTCGTGCATGTAGTAAGCATTTTTAAAAGGCAGGTAGACCGTCGTTTTTTGTGCAGGAAACATCTACAGAAGATACTCTCTGTCTGCCGTGCCTTTCTGTGAACCTTTTGCGGTAACCACTTGATCGTGGAACAGAAGTGATCAAGTCTAGTTCCGTCGCAAGGCTGTTGTGAGCACAGATTCGTCTTCACATGTGAACAGCATATCTTCTAGTGTTCATTTATGATGGATCTGTGTGAAGCTGCCGGAGCTTAAGTATTGATCAAATCAGAGGGGTTTTCTTTAAACAGTACTTTTAATCGAGCTTACGGCGAACTCAAATTCATAGGTAACATTTAGATTAAAATGATAACTATGTGAATATAGTACAAGGTTATCTACTACCCGTTTAGATCGGTTAAATGTTAATGTATCGTCGTCATGACGCTTGTAATATGGTAAGCTGGTTGTGTCTGGAGTTAACCCATTGCTCACTTCTTAGCATGAAAGTTTGTTATGCTGGGACGGTGAACTTTCCATGTCTATTCCATTCACTCAATTGATCGAGAAAATAAAAGCCGACATCCTCGGTGTAGAACAGCAAAGTTCCCTTCAGTATATCAATTAAAAGTGACAATATAATTTGATACCTTTCAAACAGCCCGCTAAATATAATCAGTCGTTTTGTGCAGCGGGACATATGTGGACAGTGACTGAATAGCACATTAACTCATTAGTAAGATTTATGATGTCTAGGTCACTGATCAATTCAGCAAAACCTCTAATGGATTGCGTTTGAAATTTTCGCAATAAAGTTGACATAATTTTCAGGCGTGAAACAGCACCAAAGAGAATTGCTAGACAAACTTGTGATGTGAGCCGACCAGACATCATCTCCGATCTTTGGGTGTTATGAGTGAGCTAAGCGTTCATCAGGACAGCTCCATAATGAAGCATTTATCACCTGACGTAGTGTTAAGAAAGCAGGAATATGCTATTGAATAACGATCTCTTGACTGCTTTCGGTCAAAGACATTTTATGCGGTTCCTGATCACCTCCCTATCATGACATATTCACAATACTACATTATGTAAGAACTGTACAAACTGTTTTCCTAGAGAGAGGAAGCGAAACTAGCCCTAAGCTGAGAGCTGCTGTGAAAGGTGTGAAATTACCTGTCCGAAATGAATGTTTTAGAACCTAAAATTGGAGCCTACAATTAATGCTAATAGTAATCCATGAATCAGCTAAGTCAGGAAACATGGAGGCGAATCGACTGATGAGAAGATTTTTCTAAATTTCTCCTGTAGGTAAGGAAACGTTTTATATACCTAATCGAGTGTTGAACACATTGTCCCCTATTTGAAATAAACTAACAGACATTCCACGGATAACTCAGGTAAGGCTAAATCTAAGCACTTGTCTTTCCCGAAGGATGGCTGAAAAACAGGTTTTGTTTACTTTAAAACCATATATAGTTACCCATAACCAAAGGCAAACAAGTTGCTCACAACCAATCGACTTTCAACACTACTTGAACTAATAACTAGTTTATCATTCGTTTTGTTTAAAATCTTTTCCGTTGGTCCCATGTTAAGATGCCTTAATTAAATCAAAAATTGCTTATGCGTAACTGTGGATAAAGTCTACTAATTTCTAATGCTGGAAGTAAATGATGTGCTGATGATAGTTATAAACTGAGTTAGTAGAATATTTGACCGTACACCAAAAGATAGCTGACATCGTCCAGTTCGAATCGAACTTCACTGATAAACGGATGAAGAATAACACAACTTTATGAGCAAGTTGTGATACTCTACGTTTCAACCACCCCGGGTGGCCTTCCTCTGACTTATTATCGTCGTATAGAACATGTCGTTCTCACAGCTAATTATGGACAAATTGTATTAGTCGCCCTAATATGGCTGACAGAAGGACAGGACCGTACACCTGACATGACCGGCTGACTGCAGCAATTGCTCGAAGAAGACCAGAATGAACAGAAAAAGAACACATCGACAGGTCTTCTCTAGATCAGTGTATACGTAATCTGTCGACATTTGTGTATAACCGACAACGTTGTCAAAACAGAATGATCGTTTTAACAAAGTGTCGACACAATCACCCAAATTCGCTAGTCACCATAAGTGTTGAATAGGCAGAAAATTCGAATCAGACGTTCAGGTAGCCTAGTCTTACGCACGGTCTGGACTAGATATATATATATATATATATATATATATATATATATATTAAAATGGGCAGACGGCAGAAGACTATACGTAAATATATATAGTGTTATCGAGCGTGGTTCTACAACTCCGATAATAAACAGTCTAAATATACAGTAACTTACGACCAGGTTTACGGACGCATATAACAGTGCAGCAGAAGCGTAACAAATCGTCCAGTTAATTCCAGCGGTAAAATATATAGTGTGTTGCTGTTACACATATAAACGAATATGTTACACTGTGGTAGGAATCAAAATATAAGTAATAAATTCGGACACAGTTCAACTGTTCACGGCCGATATAGAGTTTATGGAATGAACTGAATGCTGGCATATCAAACGGTTGGAGTAAGAGCGTGTTGCAAACAGACGAGTCACGTTAAATTGGAGGATGAAGTCATACTACTGCAAACATGTGAGTAGAGTAATGTCACATGTGAAATTGAATTTCACAATGTGCTTAGCATCCTTGTGCAGTGAAGTTGAACAGCAGTCCAAACATTCGAAGGTATAGGCTCTCAGTTTTCTTTCACATCGAACAAGTGCCCGTCGCGCTGTATCACCGGACAATTGATCTTACGATGGCGGGTGGTTTTCGGAGAGTGATACATCACTTGAAGTCACTGCTGCAGAAATCTGTATGTGAGAGGAAACTTTCAGCCAACACCTCATGCGTCCTTACAGACGCCGTCGTGGCATCCGTGTTCATGTTAAGCTGTTATAATGACCGAAACCAAGAAGCGTCCGTACACACACACACACACATCACAACAGACGGTTCACACTGCATTAACTCTGACTTCACTCATGCCTTATACACTTATATACATAAAAACCTGCATAAGGTAAACAGGTAAATCACAACGTTTTTGACCAATTTTTTCATAATTTAATAAAATTTGGGGATTTGCATCAACTGAAGGTGAACAATACCAAAGCTTGATCGCAACCGTCAAATTCGGATGAGCCTTTCGGCTGGCTCAACGTGAAGGGAAACACTAGGCTGGAGTTTCCTTCTTGTTCGAGTTCATCAGTAGTTAGAAATAAGCTAAATCCTCGAACTTCTATTGAATACTTCAGCCAGGTTTAGTTGGTTTGATGAAATCAGTAACTTTAACTTAACCGAGCAGTCCTGATTGCGGGATTATCGACTGGAGTGAGCAGAACGATTCTGTTCATTCTCTTTGAGAAATGGCCGGGCAAGCTGAACACTATTCACACAAGGTTCCGGTAGGGCCCTTAGATATGACTGATTGGTCATGTCTAGCGTCAGGTTAGTGACGTTGTGGTTAACAAACTAGTCCCACAACTACGAGGGTTGGAGTACAAAGTTTAGCCCGGTTAATAGTGTGCTCTACTGATGAAGCCGCTTATTTAAACAATACGAAGGTAATGCTAGTAGATAAAACTAAGTTTCATATAGACTGAAGGTCACGCACGATCGATCGTAGCTGTCGCATTCTCATAGACTTTCCAGTCAGCCCCTTTCGAAAATAAGCACCAGACTGGAGTTTCGCTCTCGTTAGAGCTCATCAGTAGTGCATATCCTTGCCATCAAAATCCCCTACTACTCATCATTAATCAAATACCACTGAACAAGCCAATGATTTCCGTGATTTCAACTTGGAGAGAAGTCCTAGTCGAAGGGTCAGCGATTGGAGTTAACAGACAGTGAGTGTGTCTTCTCTCGAGACGATCGAGCAACATGATCATTACTCACAAGCGAAAGTGGTTGAGTGTTCACATATGATAATTCGGTCGTGCCTAATGTGAGGTGAATGGCGCAGTGGTGAACACGGTTGCCTGATGAACAGCGTGTCCGTGGTTCAAGTGCCGGTTGCAGTGGCGATGATATGCACTACTGACGAGCTCTAATCAGAGCGAAACTCGAGTCTAGTGCTTCTGCTGCTCGAAATGGGCCGACTGGAAAGTCTATGGGAATGCGACAGCTGCGATCAGTTGTGGATGATATTCGATCTATATGAAAACCAATATCCCTTACTACTCATCAGAAAATTAAGTTTGTTAGAATAGAAAATAGGAAGGACAAAACAGTGGCTGTTGTAAAAAAGTTTTCAAAGACATAAATTTATGAAGTCAAAGTGATTGCTTGGCTCAGCCATCTTTGAATGAATTAGACCAGTATGTGCTGTATTTCCTAGTTTATATAGATTACCCAGAATTCACAGAGATCTAATATCATTATGACCTGTTTCAAATATGTGTAATTCTCTGTATCATGTAGTAGCAAAATTATTGGCGGTGTTGTCAGAACTAGCTAGAAGAAAATTGGCGATTCACAGTGTGAGAGTTTTTTTCGAATTTGCAGAAACTTTAAATTATCTGAACGCGACAGGAAGGCGTCTGTTCTCGCTCAGTATAGTGTCTTCCGTTAGAACTATCTCCACTAAATGAGAAGGCTGCCTTTCTTGACCGGTCTGTTGGCAGAAATGACATCAATGTGAGGCTACCAATTAGATGAGCCAAAACACTATGTACAATGTTCACTTTAGATTTTCCGACAAGTTACACTAGCAAAAGGGTGATATGGAAATGAGGTTAACCGTAGACACTCTATGTGGTGATATTTTATGGCAAAGCCAGAATGTAGTTCCCTAATTAATCAGTTAAGAGCATTCGTTCTCTATAAGCATTATGTGGATAATAATATGTGTATTGTAAATAAACCGAAAAACTTCAGTGAAACGCTGATGCACTTCAACTACACCCACGAAAATATTCACTTTACCATGAATCCCGAATCACCTGAAGATATAGCGTTTTTAGACGTACTCTTGTCTCGTTGCTAGGAAAACACGATACAGGCGTAGGGTATATCGTATAAAAACATGGACAGAGCAGCAAAAACTTCAGTAGTTTGTGTCACTAAGACAAAAAATTAACTTACTCTTATGTTTGATAGACAGAGCAGTGAGAATAGTCTCGAATGATGCTATGAAAAACGGAAAACTGGCTCTACTTAACACACTCATTGAAAATGGGTATCCAAATTAGTTGATTCGTAAGTGCACACCAATGAACACAAAGGCAGATATACCACAAACTGCAGACAGCAAGTCCGTTTATACTTCGTTGCCTTTCAGAGGTGATATCTTTGCTGGAGACCTACCATAGCACAGCATATTTCGCAGCTCAGTTACACGTTTGGATTATATCCACGTCAGTTTTGCGATCCCATTTGAAAAATATTACACGTACAAGCTGTCTCTTTTTATGCTTATTATTCTGTTTTTCCCGTGCAACAAACTGAACAGGCTTCACAACACGGCAATTACGTGAACGCATCCGGGAGTACCATTCGATTTGGCTAGTTCGGGGAATAATGAAAGCTTATTCATTTGCAGTCACTGTGACTTGCGTCGAATGAGACCCTCTGACCAATTTGGTCAGTTCGTTTTAGTCGATCTATTGAGTCTGCAGGGCGCAATCAAAGCAGGTCGTTGGTCGTTTGTTAGTATATATAAAGGTTACTGCAAATCGCTTGCATTCACCTTTTTTGTGCCCTCGAAACGTCTAATCCAAGTAGTGGACCTTCTGCAGTGAAGACGAGCGATCGTATTATACTACTGATACCGCGGCTATTCAGTAGCAGGACCGGAGCATATATTTTGACATCGTACAAGCCACAGGAAAAATGCAGGAAGGAGCATCAGAGTGCAGCATCGCCCATAATGGTCCCTGCTACTTAATGGAACTGAGCGTTGACGTCTGTGGCAGCCGAGACGGTCTAAGGCTGAATACCGCGTGTAAATGAGTGGTTTTGTGACAGGTTGGGTTTACATGCTTAACCCGTGTATTGCTTTGTCGGAAAAATAACCCTTGTGCCATCCGCGTTCTTGAATCACAACAGTATGTGTTTCCTTAACTGGGTAGACGTGCTGATTACTCTACAAGCTTACGCAGCCCACATGAATAACATTTACTACCTAAACTTCTTGGACCGGTTCTAGTTGACATTAATTTTTACTATCACTTACTCAAACGATTTACCACCTACCCCATCCCATCGACGAAAAATGCAATCTTGACTTCAAAACATATTGATACCTCTTTTGAGCTACGAACCAATGAAGACCTGGTAATCTTGAGATCAGAGGAAGGTTCCGGCGTTATGGTAATCGACAAAGCTGATTATGTATCACGAATACAGCCATTATTAAATGACACAACCAAATTCGTCTGGATGTCTCAGCAGACAATGTTGCTGAACTTGATAGACGCGTTAACAAGGAAGTACACGCGTTCATGGAAAGACATCTCAGTGATCGATCAGCGACAGTCAGTTACACTTAGAGGATCACATACTCTACAACGGTATGGCTTACCCAAACTTCACAGAGTTGATTTACCACTCAGGTCAATATTGTCCATGTTCGATTCATCGTACAACTTGTTCGACCCGTAGAGTAATCAATGGTTCGGAAAGTTGTGGAAGATGGTTTTGAGCCAGTTATCTTACTCAACGGTTTGGACTGTAGCAACAAAGATATGACCAATGTGGACATACCTTCATTGTTTACAACTTTTCCTCCGATGCAAACGGTCAATGTAATTTGTCAGTATATTGACTCACATCAATTAAACATAAGATTGTCTACGTCCGGGTTAGAACGCTTTGTGCTACTCTGCACAGCGAACAGGAAGTACTACATCGAGGGGATTGACTATACACAAATCGACGGTTTTGCTGCGAACAATCCATTCGGTTCGCTACTAGCCGATATTTTTTTTAACCCACCTGGTGCAGAACGCAGATGATGTCATCAATCAGGTTCACTTCTGCCGGCGTTTTGTTGACGATATCCTAACACACCAAGGAGATGGAAACAAGTCTACTGGACTCAAAGAACAAGCAGAATCCCAAAATTAACCTCACCTTTGAGCACGACCAGGATGAAAACCTGGCATTTTTGAATATTCTCATTGAGCGCCGGGACAACAACTCCGTATTGCGGTCCGTCTATCGGAAACTCACTTGCACTGGGCAGTATCTGAAATTTCACAATTTTGTACCGATCCAGTACAGGCGTTCTCTAGTGAACACTTTGTTTCACCGTACAAGGCAAATTTGCTAGAAAGAAACATTGGTTACTGATGAGTAGCAGAGGATTTCGGTTTACATACAGATTAAAAATCAACCACAATTGATCGCAGCTGCCTCATTCCCGTAGATTTTCCAATCGGCCCCTTTCGAAAAAGAACACTAGACCAGAGTTTTGCTCTCATTAGAGCCCGTCAGTAGTACATATGCTTGCCATTGGCCGGACCAGAACTCCGGCCACGTTTTCATAAAGCAACTGTGCTGACCAATTGCCGTAGTTCCAATCCGGACAATGGCAAGTATATGCACTACTGACGAGCTCTAATGAGAACGAAACTCGAGTCTAGTGCTTCTTTTCGAAAGGAGCAGACTGGAAAGTCTATGAGAAGGTGACAGCTACGATCAATTTTGGGTGATGTTCAGTGGATAAGAATAGGTTACCTTTCTTCCGTGATTACCGTTCTTACGATCGATAACCATCGTTTGGTAGTTAAAGGACTAGTGGTAAGAAATTGCCGCTTTAAAGGGCGCAACCGTTGGCTTCCAGCTGTGTTATTGCAGTGTTTCACTAAACTTCACACACTCCGCAAACTGAAGTCTGAAAGGATTTGACCGAGTTCAAATTGAGCATCACTCGCAACCGGTCGCAGCCTTCGCATTCAGCTAGATTTACCAGCCAGCCTTTTGTGAAGGGAGACATTAGACTAGTTTCGCTGTTGTTACAGCTGTCAGTAGTGCATGTCCTTTGCCACGGCCGGTATTAGAACTCCCATCCAACGGATACGAGCATTGTCTCGTAACATGAGTGATAGCCGGTTTGTTCCCCCAATTCAACCTGATGAGTTCATACAAGGACAAAAGCAGTCGAGGAGTGTCGGAGTGAGGATGAGCACCATGAAGTATAACAAACTTCCGCCACGTTCTCATAAGGCAACCGCCACTGACTTCACACTAGGTATGATCGCATTACCGTATCTGAACGCAGAGCCACTCTGGCCGGTGAGGTGGGTAGGAGACGCAATTACTCTCTGTTGGCTCTCATCGATAACCCAGCAATTAGGATATCTGATACACAACAAAACTTCCTAACTCAGTTACCCTGTCACGAGATAGTTTAGGTTGCTGATGAGCAATAGGGCATCCAGTTAATTTCAAGTTGACACTCAGTCACATGTGATCGCGGTCTTCGCACTCCGATAGACTTTTCAGGTATCTTCCTTCGAAAAGAAACACTAGAATCGAGTTTCGTTCTCGTTAGAGCCCATGGCAAAGAGCTTTATGAACAGCGAAATTCCGGTTTAGTGCTTCTTTTTGAAACAGGCTAGCAGGAAAGCCAATCTGAGTACGAAGGCTGTGGTCGAGAATGTGACGTCAAACATAAGGTGTGAATAATCTTGTGCTATGAATTCTGCTACTCATAAATAGCTTGATATATGTCAATTCGAAAGGAGCCGACTGGAAAGTCTGTGAGAATGCGACAGCCGAGCTAAATTGTGGGTGATGTTCAACTTGAAAAGCAAACTTAATGACCCAGTGATGTAACGAGCCTTTTCCTTGCCAAACGCTCTAATACGATT
>LUCH01008112.1:8994-22014 GCA_013368495.1 Paragonimus heterotremus | reverse complement strand
CCACCAAGCCAATACCTTTTGGACTTATTCGATGTATCCCAATTTCTTTATCAACGACACTTATTTACAACTGATGTATTGTAGGTACTTTGCCTGAAATTCTGATTTCAAAATTTCGGAAGAATATTTAAAAATCGAGGATTCGCGCCGAAAGGACCGTTTTGCCTTTTGAACGACTTTCAAGGCGAATCCCGTTAAACGGGTAATTGCCAGTATCTTCTCAGTTATCCACCGCCGAATGTTCTTTCTCACTGTTTCACAGTGTGTTTACCCTGTTGTTCTGGAACACGGAGAGCATCACACTTTTTTCCTTTAACTTAATATTTATACGGTTTCTCTAACACTACGCTCCTTTCCTCTCCAATAAAAAATTCCATAATTCAACCGCGTTATATAAGTAGCGTGCGACAAGACACCAACAATTATCTTCCCCTCAGTCATACTTCAACTTGTTTCAGTGTGTGGAAAAAAGATAATAACATTTCGCATGGTTGAATTCTTATTTTCACAAAATTTCATAAACCACTCCCAGCATGGGCTCTTCGGCAAAAATTCGTGCATGACGTGTCGGCTAGCACTGTTTAACCTTGTCACAAAAGTTGCCAATCAATGTGATGCAATTATTATCACACTTTTAGACATGCGCCTTCTGATCAAAACGGCCTCTGTCGGTATACGTGCTCCTTGCTCAGCTGGTTTGCTTTCTACTTCAAAGACCGCACACAAGCAGTGCAAATAGGAGATAACAGTTCAGCGCTCAGATCAGTCACCAGTGGAGTGAATCAAGGGAGCGTCTTGGGACTGTTACTTTTTCTCATATATATAAACGATATATATGAAGTTATCAAGCATGGCAAACTATTCCTATTCTTTGATGACCTCAAGCTTGTCTTCACTTTTTCTCCCGAAGATCTCAATTATTGTTTAGGAAGTATACGGGGGGACTTCGTGTCATTACAGTGTTGGTGTCAAACTTGACTGATGACATTTTCGGCTAAAAAATCCATCATCGTTGCACACGGTTGTCATGTACCAGAGGACTTTATAAAGCTGAACGGCCATGGTATTCCAACCGCCAATTCAGTTCGCGGCCTATGTATACGTTACTCAAACTCATTCAATTTTACAGGTCATATAACTCTCCTAGTAGCTAAAACTAGACGAACGATTGGGTACATTAAGTACTCATTCTTCCTTCCTGCAGCTTGACTTCACCTATATAAACTGTACGTACGACCCCAACTTGAGTATTACACGTTTATATATGGTCACTTGCGCAGGTGTGATAGGCTAGCTCTGAAGTCTCTAACATGCATTCACGAGAGGTTTAGTGGGTTATCCGTCCTTTCTGAAACCCAGAAATTGCTGTCAGACGCCTGCACTGGATACTCTTTGGCTATGGCCTCTCAAACTGAACCTTACTCTTGTGTACAATCTAGTCTATGGCAATAAATTCACCGTCAACTTCACGATTCGCCTTCAGCATAGCTCAGAATACAACATCAGGAACAAAGAGTTCATTTTGACGGATCTTAAGTCCCGAAAATACTGGTGAAATATTCCCACAATTGAAACCAACTCTCACGTGCAATTAGAGCTAGTAAGAATATACGTAAATTCGAATGGAGATTAGAAACATTCCTGACATTAACGAACGTCAAATCAACTTTCAAACTCTGCCTGCCTGAAGACGATATTTTTGAAAACGGACCTAAGAACGTCTGAGGGGAAACCTACATCATGTGATACAATGCCACATACAGTTCGAACTAATCAAAGCTATCATCTTCACCATTGGAGGTATTTTAATTTCAAATCTCATCATGACTCCAGCAGTATTCATCTTGTATAAAGTTATGTCCAAAACTTGAAGCTGTATAACAAAACTGTGGTCGACATATGGTGACATTATACTTACCCCTGTCAGTACTAACCAAATCATCTTGGTACACTTAATTGATGCTTAACGATAACCAGCTGTGTATAGTAATTAATCAGTTTACGGTAGTTATGCTCGCTAAAACTGCTCGGAATATATATACAACTTAACGTGTTCGCCTCATACGATTACATACAATTCTATGCCTTGGGCTGTCATGATAGACCATCTTGCAATCTTTGCGTGTTGCTAAGCATCCTTTCCATTCTAGATATCGGCCGTTCATACCAATTTGACATCGGAATACAGCTGTAGTCATATACTGAGAAAAGCTGCAGCTACCACGTGAATCGATCTCTTATCGCGTTACACAACAATTGTTTGCTAGCGGTGTATATTTTATTAACCAGCACAAAATTATAAGTTTTGTATTGAAGGTTTGGCTAGGAAACCACATAGTCCATTATTCATTATACTTCACATGATCATTTTACGTTCTTCCGCTAATCACGTAATTTTTATTTTCATCCCTGGTTCCACGATTGAATGTAATGCAGTAGAACATTCCATAACGTCCCGACAATCTAAATCTCGTACTGGTTAGACAATTTGCGAGGCCTGCGAAATTCCGTCGACTTAGACCGTTAGGTCAGTGTTAAACTTGTGAAATATAATGGACAAGTGCGCATGCACTAGACCTTCGTCCACTAACAATTTAGTGCGCCTTTCCTGATGGGCAATAGTAGTGTAGTCCCAACAGGTATCGAACTAGAGAGCGCAGCGGGGTTTGGAAACAAACCGCACATTTCCAGCAGTGTTTGGAAGTATGATGAGCAGTTAGCTCTAACCTAATCCAGGACCAACGGCAACAACCAAGAGGAAAGGAAAAGAAGTGCGAAGTGGGCTCCAGCCCCCTCGGCAGCATTCAGAAGCGCGCCAAGTGAAGTTCGTGGAACCTTCGAGTGTGTTAAAGAACGTTCGGAGGGATTCGAATTGAACGATCTTGAAGAATGAAATAATAACTGAGTGATTATGGAAAGAGCGAGCATTCGTTGTGTGTAATTAGTTGTACTACTGAAGAAAGTGGCACTGGGTTCGCATCGGTCCTCCTATTGCATGCATACACAGAATCATGCTTACAGAACGGGCAGGCGGGAAAACACAGTTGCAGCTGGTCACTACAGAAGAGGTAATTGATGTAACTACTCAGCTTTTTTTACGGAGCATTGAAAGTCTTGAGAACTAGCATTTTAAAAGCAAGTGTCCCAAATGCTTCTCAAAAACTGGAACTTTTCCCTGCTATTATGTCTGTTTTGTTACTTTATTTTCATGGCTGATGTATTGTACAATTATTAATTATCTATATGATATGCATTTGTGCGTATCATGTTACAATGTTTATATTGATCACGCTCATCTGAGTGTGTTTCTGGCAGATGTGTTGGCAAATTTGCTATTATTGGTTCTATTATTATTGTAGACAGTCAATTGACAACAATTACCAGATGTATGGTAATACCGGAGAATAGTTTTAACGGCAACCAATGGGCTGAATAGTTAAGCATATAATTAAAGTGGAAGACATCAGTGAAATAGGATCGACTCACTGACAAGTCAAGGTCCACTGTATTGAATAGACCACCATAAGAGAGAAAGAGAGCGCCAGAGATGAGATGCAGAACACGACCGCCGAATAACTTTACACGAGGCGTGAGATGATGAGCGTTGAGTGACGACAGATTGGCCAATATGCGGAGCTGAAATATTTCACCATCTAATCACTTCACCAGCCCAAAAATCCGCAAAAGTGAAGAATACAGAGACGATGCGCGGTAACTTCCGCCAGTTCGTGTCGACGATTCAATTCAGAAAGTGATGGTTTCAAACAAGTGTGCAATATACGGTTTATACAAAAACGCACGAAAATGAATTATAAAATATAACTGCAAATTGTGTACACTAATAGTATGTAAATGCGCATCTGTAGTACTCTGATCGTATGATTCCAACGGGAGCGACACTGTAGTACCTGCACACGGAAAAGAGGGTTCGGAGACCGCGTACGTGCATGGCAATTCTTTATTGTGGTAGATAAAAATGGATAAATCATGAACAGGATACATGCTGTGGAATAGTCCGGTATAACTGAATTCTCCGATTACTCAGTGGCAGCACCTGAACGCGCCCACACTGAGATAGTTCGATGTGTCTTGCTGAGAAATAATGATGGAGGGTGTTAAACGATACAGCCCTCACCCCTCAACACATTGTCTGAAGATAATTGTGTAGTTTGCCGTTATGGTATTTCAACGTCGAAAACGAGTTAGAAACGGCCATTTGGGCGAAAACAGAGATTACATAGATTCTTCACGAAATACTATAATATACTTTTCACGATAAATACATAGACCTTGTCGGGTGTAGTGTTTGTTTTTCAATGATAAAAATCGGCCATAATTAAGAATTGCGCGTATCCGCACTGTTGACAAAAATATTTTGATTCTTTTTCGTAATAGCACCAAAATAGACATCGTGATCGATTTTGTGCTGAGAAAAAGCGTTCATCAGAATTTTCATGATGGAATACATAAATATTGCAGACGCGCCTATTGAATCGTTCGCTAACGATTGAAATTCTCAATGAGTTACGCGTAATCCGTTGATCCAGAAATGCCTTTCTCACTGTCCAACGGCAGAGAAGATAATCTACCTTCGAGACGGCTAATGAGAGGGCGCTCGTAAAAACTGGATTTAATACGATACGAATTGGATCAGTGAACATGAAAACTGAATATCTCACCTCGAATGTGGAAAATCCTCAGAAGTTGAATAAACAGTGTGCCCGTACAACAAATTCGACAACGAGGCGCTGCTCAGTAATGGGGGACGACACAACGGAATTGAGTTTACGCAAACAAATGGTAGTTGGTTAGGTTGGAGCAAAATGACTGTTCACTCGTCGAGAAACGGTAAGAATTACAAACTACTGAGGAAACAATATGGAAGAAAAATGTCTTATCTTGACATTTGCAGATGTACGAGGCTCTGACTGAATGAGATTATGTGAAGCGGTTACAGTAGCTGGTGTAAGGATCAAAATGGTCAATGCTGTTTATTCTTAAGGAAAAATAATGAAACACAGGACCACCCTTCTACACTGATCAAACAAAGCATAGCAGTCTCAAAATGATGCAACCTACCTTAACAAAATATACAGCGCTCGATTCCGCGTGGTTTGGGAAGCGTGCGTCAAATTATGAGTGACTTTGATGCCAAACTGGCGTCCTGGCCTGGTATTGTTCATTTCTTGTCGACTCCAATAAAGTAATCTTCATTACGACCGAATCACCTTTGAGTATCAAGTACATAAATTTTAAACACCGAATTGGGAACGAGATTTGATTGAAGTTTCTACGTTATCATTTGGTGAGTAGTTGAATAGGTAAAACACTCGGCTGCGTACCTCAATTTTGACCGTTGTTATCAACACGAAGGATGTGCTGTAAATCGCAGGTCAGCTCCTTAAATTTCAATAAACATCACAAAACGAACGGGGACAGTTATTTCACAAGTCCCGCAGATAATGCGAACAGAATGGATGGGGTTCACTTTCCGTGAAGCACGCCAAATGAAAACGAATAGGTTACAGAGAAATCCGCAGACGAGTAAAACCGTATATATGGATGAGTAATTGCGTTTAAGTTGTGTTGTAAGTCGACATACGGCATACCAGCGAGTAAACAGATAACATAATAACGGTTAGTGGAACGGCGGTAAACGGAATGATAGTCAGTGTTAGTTGAGACCGGACTTCGGAATACACGCGGTTAATTCGTGTCTTTCCGACCAACCCAACCACCAGAGGCTAACGTATGAACATGGAGAAAAGATTGGCCTCCGGACAGAGCTCCCTTATATCACACTCCGAAGAAAACACGGTCACAACCTAGACCACATTTAAAGGGTTTGTGGTCAATCAGAAAATAGGGGCAGAAGTGAGCAAGACCAAGATCCAAACAGTACAGTGATGTTCCAATTCAAGAACGAGCGTGTTAGCGGGGTACCAGAAATTGGCATAAGGCTGAGAACGTTCGTGAAGTGCGAAGTGGCACACGATCGTTCTGACTATGAGGGTCACTTCGAGCAGAATGAGGTAGGCCTTTCCAAAGGCGAATGAAAACGGCAGTTTCTGGGAAGTGGGTTCTGACCCGACAAGTTTCGGAACTGAAAGTGAGTTATTCAGGAAGGGGCCACAAAAAGTTTGACATCAGAAACCTCTGGGAGGAATTTTCCGACCGATCTTGGAACCGCGCGATACATTGTCTACACAGTCTACAACAAAAGTTGCCAATAATGAAACGACTGACCATCGAGATATGTATGCGGTCGAAGCCCGAAGACGGTGAAGACTGAGCCCAACCGTCTGTCACACTCAATGCTTCCACCACGTTTGATAACCGACGGGCGCATCTGCCGGAACCAAGGCCTACGCGAATCGATATAGGCTCAGTGTCAGTTAGAAAGGGAACTGTGTCGAAGTTTCATATGTTAAAGGCGACGGTATAAGAAACGGAAACTTCTCTTCAACAAGTTTCACTGACAGTAGCGGGAAGCCCTCTCCTAGGGATCAACGTGCCTCAGGTAACTGCAATAAAACCACCGTTACCCCACGTGGACTCACGATTTGCCACAGCGGCGGTTTATTCTGTCAAATGCTAACGACGTTGTGACCAGTGATGTATGCAGTTTACTAGGCCATTCCCGTTTATTTTATACACCCAAACCAAGGATTTTGAGTCATTTTATTGTCTGAAAGCCTGATATCGAGAACACCATCAGCCAACATACATATACATCAATATAGATAACACACCGAAAAGCAGGTACTCTTTCACCAGTGGTCTGTCCCGGATGAGAAGTCATTATGAAGCTGGCCGATATGGCACCAGTTACTGTAGCGATGACCAACCAGGAGTATGCCAAAAGCCTTCACATTTCAGCTCGGTGAAGCTGGCAGCAAAGAACAATCTGGTGAACATCGTAAACACTCCCCTAGCGGAACCCTTCTGGAAACGTCAACTATGCATCACTCTGCACCTAAGCTATCTACGGTAGCATCCGTACAATTAACTCGCGTGTCTGGCGCACTCCCAGACCTGCCGTCGAGCGGTTGCTTGGTAAATCAGTTATATGATTGTTTATATTCAAACACAAAATCCGCAAAGCAGGCTTCCTGAACTGCATCAGGTTTGCGGAGACCGTGAGCCTATGGTGGTTGGAACTGCCGAGGCCTGGCGGCACGGCGACATCGTTGGCACTGAAAATGAGATTCCGGAAGTACAAGTTCTGCAGGCAGATCGCAAAGGAAACACTGATAGGGTAGTGTTCTCTATATCAGTCGCCAGTTTAAGGCTAGCAGACTTCACGAAAACGACTTGCACAGGGTACCCGGAGAAGTATGGACTATTTTTCTGCTGTCAACCAGGTGAGCTCGCCCAGTAGCCGTTACCTGCCATTCACCGAACTGCTATAGTGACACGGGTACATTACTCCGTTATATCGCGATCACATTCTAGCGGTTATCAGTCACCTGAGTAAATTGGCATTCCTCCGCACGCTGCCGATGGGCGATTTCAGTCTCTCAAACGTCCCGCTTGTTGCCATGGACGGCAATGCTGGGCACAGAATAATGTTTGTTCTTAGGATGGGAACCCTCAACATAGCAGATGCAGGCACGTGAAGTGGTCGGCTAGATGGCGGTGCGGTTGCAAACATTACCAGTTGGACGGGATTTTGACGAATAAAACCCATGCCGTCAACCACCTAAGGGTTTCTGCGGCCTTCGGAGTTAGTGACCGTAGTGCCATTCAGTTCCATTCCATTCCTATAGCGGAGGTCTACCGGCTCGAAAAGCGTCACTCGGCGGGATTACTGCAAGGCGGACTTTGCGTCTACGAAAGTCTTCTTTAATTCCGTTTTTTGACCGCAGAACAGTATCCCAGTAGATGAGCACTGGGACCAGGCCATGGGTTTCTTGAACAATGCAATGCGCCAAAATTACAATAGGGCTGTCAAAACGCCTAAAATGAAAAGATCTGGGTAAAAGCAATAATAGGACACACCGTCCTCATGACTATCAGGTATGTTTGCTGGCTTAAAACACCAACAATGAACAAGGACATTTCGAAGACTGCTACTCAATAAAGTGGTGGTCATCCCTAAAAGGTTTTATCACCGTACACCTCATATAATTTATGCCAAGCCAGGAATCTTACTCATTCGTAGACCACACAACCAACCCAAAGGTAACAGTGGGGAGGAAGCAAATGCACTCACTCACCACGAGAAAAAGTATTCTGCTGTGAGCGACCAAAAATCTTTAGCGACCCACATGATGTCTTCCCAACAAAGTATACCGAACAGCGTCTTGGCTCCATTAATTTTAACGATGCACATGTCGCTCAGAAACTGACGAAACCAAAGGTAAAGTCCTCAAGCTCTGTGAAATTTGCACCAATAATACTTAAAGAATGTGCGGACGTTTTGTCGCACTCATTGCCCACGTTGTTTAATTTATCCCTGAAAATAAGTGAAGTACCCACTGATCGGAAAACATATATGGCATCTCCAACAGTTAAATCAGCACGTCGTTCAGTTTTTCAAATCTACCGTCCACTGGTGTTGTTGTTGATAATTTGTAGACTTATTAAAAGTCCCATTGACGGTGCCATACGGGAGTGCCAGAAGGGCATGATATAAACACATACGGCTCAACAGGGCCTTCATGAGACTAATTCATTCCAGACAAATCCCGTGGAAGCGATTAACTAACAGGGAATTGCCACTGGCGCCAATGTACCTAGGGAGGTCGTCTTCCTAGACTTCTCAATTGCACTCAGCAGTGTAAATCATGATATCTTACTAAACAGTCTTACAGCACTAGACATTGGGAGTGGTCTGGTAAAGAGGCATCAAGAGTATTTGGAGGGCCGTTTATTCCAAATACTTGCCGATGAAGTCCTCTCAATCAGGGTTGCAACTCCCAGCGAGGACTCCCAATATTTCGCGTTTTCAGACCCAGAAAGATCACATTATTCTAACACAGAATGTTCGGTTTAGTGTTGCAGGCGATATCGAAGTTTTCCATGAAGTTCACACCTTGCAGGACAAAGGGGCTATACAAGGTGATTTAGATAATCCGTCGCGACGAGCCACTCGGAATGCTGTGCCGTTCACCGCCGTTAAATGCATGGTCTTGACAGTTGAATATCAGGCTGATGTCAGTTATTTTTGGGTGGCACTGGACTACAGGTGGAAACTAAAGTGTTCGGTCTATGTACCATCCTCATTGGCGATCTCTTGAAGCTACGAACTCCAGCACGTCCACCCGGGAGGCTACTTATAGGATGAACCTGCTCAGCCAATTATCAGGCGAGTTCACTACGGAAACTGTCGGAATGGTGTTTTCCACTCATTTCCGCCGCATCTAGAAGTAAATACCCAGGTTTGTGTTTTCTGATTGAGACGAGGAACCGATAAGTTACGGATCTTTCAGTCTCGGAAGATTCAACATACAACATAAGAGAGGGCTTCAAAATCTTTGTACGCTTAAGAGCAATAATAGACGGACCAGAATTGATAACAAAAAGTGAACATGAATAAGTTGCGGTCTGCAAATCTGTGGGTGGAGGTTCACATTCAGCAAGGATACGTAAAGTATGTCCAGTAATGTCATTAACAGACATATTAGTAGGTTTCAAGACAACAGAAGGTTCCGGCCACTTCACGCAAGTGACAGATCTTAAAGATTCAATACCACCGGTATCAAGAATGAAGGAATGTTAGGGACCACCATTAACAGTCAACGATTATGGTATACGGTGCGTAGACTCAAGAGAAGTGATATTCGCATTCAGGTTAACATCGTTGCAACTGGATGGCGCAATAGAGGACATAGAACTACGGTAAAACGGATTGAACGTGTCCGATTTTACCACACCAGTGGGACTTACCGGTAGGAAGTCGAAAAGTCAATTAAAAATGTTTGCTATCACATGACACAGCAGCTTAACTGACGGGTAGCATTCAGATCAGCTGAAGGGCAATTATCATCAATTGCATTTGCAGTACTTCCTTCTCCAGACAGCCGCGTTTGCTAACTTTCTGATCTTCTCACGTTTTTGTTGTCGTATAAAGCCATCGCTTCATGTTTCACAGCAGCTTTGACATATTGATACTTTTCGCAAAGTGTTCTAACCGACTAGAAAGTAGAATTCGGAAGCATCAAACGCTTTTGCTGTAGATCACGCGAATTTATTCCGGCAATCAAACCGTAACGGATTTGCATTCGTGATTGACCTTCGAAATTACACCGAGCTGCTAGAGTCTGAATTTCGAGGATAGGCTGTTTGATGTCCTGATCTTCTTTTCTCACGAACGTACGAAATTTGGCTGGTACAGCTGCTACAAAATTTACGGGTTGGAAATGTGAAGACAGTATTTCCTTCAGGGACTTGTACGGAAAAGGAATCAGTGAATCAATAAATGACAGGTTTTTGACCAAGCTATACGTATCTCTACCGATTGCGGTGAAGTGAGCAACTTTCCTTTTTTCCTTCAGATCCTTGCCTGTGGGAAACCATATTTCAATGCGTTTTGGATAGTTCTCGATTTCTTATTCAACTATATACGACGACAAAGAATGAATAAACCATCGGCTGTTTCTCCGCGACTGCCCGACTGGGAGACCTCATCCGACTCCCTAGTTGTGGCCAGGTTATCTAGGGAATGCCACTCAGCAGTCTACAAAGTAGCACCGGCGGACTGGTGCCCTATCATCCAGTCGCAGAATTTCCGGCGACCACTCGTTAAGGCCAAGTTTTCTGTGCTGGATGTTGGGGACCTTTTATTTAAGGTGGACTCATATAACTCAATGGGTCCTGACAAGATCCATCCCAGAATTCTCAAAGAAGCAGCTGACAGTCTGTCAGAACACTTATAAGCTGTTTAAGCAGACACTCCAAACTGGCATTCTTCCTAGTGCATGGAAAGATCCGGCGGTCACGCCAATATTTAAAGCGGGTGACCGGCACTCCCCGGATCGCTATCGGCTAATCAGCATTATTAGTAGTCCGTGCAAGATAACGGAACACTTACCAAAGCGTGCCATCCTCAACTGCCTCCCATCAAACCGTCTTTTTTGTACTATTCAGCATGGCTTCCTTCATAATCGGTCATGCACAGCTAATATGCTTACTTTCATGGACAATCTGAAGGAGGCCGAAGATACAGGCCTCATCTCATACTTTACCTTCTTAGATTTCGACAGGGCTTTCGATCATTTTCCACACGGCCCCCTGAAACACAAACTGGAAGCCTATGATATTCAAGGAGAGGTTCTGCGCTGGGTTGCCTCTTTCTTCGACAATGGAACGTTTTGGGTTAAACCCGGACCGGTTTTTTCCCCTCCCTCTTTCACTCCGACGGGAGTTCCTCGAGGCTCAGTGTCGGGTCCCCTGTTATTTCTGATCCACATCAATGACCTTCCGGAAGATAATTCCACCAACGCTCTGCTATACGCAATGGCCTGAGAATCTGGAGTGCCACTCATCCCAGTGCACTACAGGTTGATCTTGACACGATTAAGCGTTAGTCGGACGATTGGAGTCTCCCCGTTAATGAAAAAAGGTGCGCACATATTTCACTCGGTGGAGGCTCTAGCAACGCCTTCGTGACTCATAGTGGGTGCTATTAGAAGAAAGATCTGGGCATCTAAATTATCTGACTCATCTTTCGTGCATCACAACGAGATGGCGTCTTGGAAGGGATTTGCCGCTCTCCGGATGATGAAGCACACTTTCCCCCGGATAGACAAGAGAGCTTTACGGGGTTCATAGAGGACCACTCCTCGAGTATGCTAATCAGATCGTGTATACCGGTCTGAAGCGAAGCATACTCGCTGCTGATCGTGTCCAGCACGCAGCTAACAAACTTGTCACGGGTTTAAGAAATACCACGTGCGATTTCCGACTTGAAACACTTGATTTCTATCCACTTGAATTTCGACGACGCCGCGGTGGTTTATTTCTCACAAACTTCCTGCTCAGAGTAGGTCTCGTTGAACGATACTTTATCATGGCGGTTGATGACGGTCGGCGAGGACATAACAAGAAGCTTTTCAAGATTCGTCCTCGGCCATTCCTTGGGCAGCAGATTTTTCCTACAGGGTTGCTAACCTCTGGAACAGCCCTTCCACTGATTGGTCAGTAGCGCTTCTGGTGTTTGCTTTAAAGCATTACTTGATTCCCATTTTCCAGAAAACCTGTTATGTGAGTAATCTTAGTTTGTTCTGTGATATTTATTGTAATTCCCAAGAGAGGCGCTACACCCCTTTTTCAATGAATGTCTTTCAGGTCAGCAGACGTTTGCCTGACACTGGACAATGAAAACCGACTGGATCCGGAACCCTTGGGCCTCTGCCTCGATCCCATGAATGCTAGCCTTAGAACGTGAATTTCCGAGCTGTCGTGTACAGGAAAATCATTTCCCTGGAATAAATCGTTTTAATGGCTTGGTAGCTGATGCAGAAATTGAAATCGTCGAAATCTGCGCAATGGCCTCATATCTGTTTGTTTTGACTGACCATTAATTAAAAACCGCCTCCTCGTAATTGTTTTCCGAAAACTGGTATGTCTGCCGTTGTTGTGTTCGATGTCATATGTAAATGCTATCACAGGAATGGTGGGATTATTTTTGATGTACTTTTTAACTTTTACCGTTTGTTTTTTATTTCACTTCCAGTTGTGCATTTTTTATCTGTAGGAAATGGATTATATTGCTATTTTCAAGGCGATGGTTGAGGATGGCGAATTTTGCACCTTCTCACACTTACGGGAGTGTCTTCAATGGCACATGGACGAGATGGGCGTTACTTATATTCGTGGGACGAGCTGCAGGTCGGAAACTGTTTTAAGGTACGATAAGGTAAGATGACGTGGTTTCCTGGAAACCGCGCAGATTTATTATCGTTGTACGCGGTACAAAAGGCGTGGGAATGTACGCAGGGGTGTGCGACGTGTCTAGTGGGTTAACTGTCGTTAGCTTCAACAAATCGGTCCTCGCGACACATGTTGCAGATCACG
>LUCH01008111.1:0-13490 GCA_013368495.1 Paragonimus heterotremus | reverse complement strand
AGCAAGGAAGATATCAACAAGCTTGTGGTGTTTGACCATCGTTGTCTCCGCCAGTTGGCCCATATTAAGTGGACTGATCGATTGAGCAATGTGGCGGTTCGCCGACGCGTATTCCGGAACGCTCGGGATGCGCGACCAATTGGTTAGCTGCTCACGGTTCACAGTTTGCGATGGTTGGGTCACGTACTCTGTATGTCATCTGATCGTCTTCCGTAGCGGGCCTTATATAGTGAGACCACCAACAGTTGGTTAAAACCGCGTGGTGGTCAAGCAACAACGTGGTCGCGAAATATGAAGACCCTTACTGCTCCATTGAGCAAAGTGGGTAGGTGTCACCTGTCTGGATGGGGTCCTCGTGATCACCCAAACCACTGGTTAGAAACGCTACCCGAGGTGGAGATGTGTCGCAGTCAATGGTATACCTGTATCCATACCACTTCTAGTTCTTCTGTTTAGTCTTCTTTTATTAATTTCCAACCTTCTTAGAAACGTTTTCTTCTAGAATATTCTACGTCACTGTTGAGATGTGCGGCGACCCGAGCCACAGTACCTTTTGGTCAGGTTCATGGTTGCTATGATGATGATTTATATGTCCAATGAGTGATATTGTGAAACCTTAGAACGAGCTCCCCTCAGGATCTGGACAGACGATCGCCGCTGGGAGGTATGGTGATGTTTGCAAGGATATTTGTAGATGCCATAAGTCATATCATTCGAAACAAATGAAAACGAACGTTGGTCTTGGTTAAAATCTTTTTTCATTGTTTACTCCTAATAATGTCATTGATTAAGTGTCCGTGGTTTCCCTAGCCTTTCGCGCAAGTCTCCCTAGAAATCATATTGAAGGCTGGTATCAATTTACTGATCAACTTTGATTTACTCTTCAAGTACAAGCAATCTGATAAATATGTCCCTCTTTGACATCCGTTTTTTTTGTGTGCTTCCTAGATGATTGTCAATGCTTTCTGTAACATTACCTAGAATACACAACTAGAAAAACAACAATCGAAAAATATCCAAGTTCCCGTTCTCCTTTAGCCTGAAACCTTGAGTAACACAGGGTGAACTTCATCCGAGATGTTTCCGTTACTGTAAACTGAAATGACTTTGACTATGGTTGACGAAACATACACATTTGATTTCCGTTTTATTCTAATTTAAAGTGTGTATTCGACTTCACTTTTTGAATTCCTCAAGCCGCTATGCAGTGTGAATACGTCAATTTTTCCTATTCTTGAGTAAAATAGATCCGAAATTTACAAAAATGTAAAGTGAATTCGTCTCTGTGATGTTGACCAAATCCAAACATTCCTTTATGTTATTCGAGCGTGGATCTTTCCATGAAAATTTCTACCACGAAAGACATCAAAACGTAATCGTGAAGATGAACAAAAATGCCTAGTCGACTAACCTTTTCAGTAGAATAATCATTATTGAACATCTGAACACCAGATTAGGGTTCTTATTTGCTGGGATGGACATTACTGCGTAATTTAGATCCTGCTCGAGTAAACAGGGTGGTGGTATCGTTGACACTTTTAGAGCCGGCATGCTAGTTTATCACTAGTAATATTTCCCACACTACCACTTCACACTCCCGTCCGGTCAGAAGTAAAGCGAACACTGCTTGCTAACGGTGGGCAATCTGAGTCCTCACCTTTCCACTGGTATCGGTACGAAAGCATCGTATCTTACTGTTTTCTTCCAGCTGTTACTCATGTTTCCCAGTCTGCTGGTATGACAGTCTTCGGACTAATGAGATTAGTGCCAGTCTTGCATAATGTCTCATGACCGAAGACGCTATTCGGAATGACAAACTTTTATGTCTGTGTAAACAGCTCATGAAGAGAAAACCGCTGCTAGTATGCTGAAAACTGGCCTCGGAAAATCAGGAGACCTCCCAACAAATCCTCACTCTTCTCTAAGTCGACTCCCACATAACGCCGGGAATGAATACCCGGTTAAATTCCAAATATCACAAGCTTTCCTGTTCAAATAGTAGGAACTATTAGTCAAGTGAGATAGTAACGAGGCGCAGAAAGCGATGGTTGAGTGTTAAGCCAGTAGGATCGTTACTGGATTTGCTGATTAAAACGTTGAAAAATCCTAAACTTGGGCAAATGCAAAGCAAACAAGCAATGGCTCTAAGGTTGTTGTATGAAGGATAAAATCTTTGCCTGAACGTTCCTACTTCCGCTTTGGTCGATTCACAGATTAAAAGAAGTCATTAAGATGAAGCTTCATTGAATCTGTTGGAGTGCCACCATGTCAGCAACGAACACTTAAACAACGCCCTGTCATTATATTACACTCACCAATTGCGACTTGGCTTCTGAAAGCTTATTCTACATGTTTCTGCATCTTCGAATAGTTTACGTCATGAGTATGTCCGTTTTCTTTAATATTTTGAAACTTACCGTTGGACAGTTTTGCTTCGTTTCTTTCTCGTAGCTTGTAAATTTTCCTCGGTGTTGGAGTAACTTTGATATCAGTTCGACTCTGTAAAAAGTAGTTTTCAATAAAATAACCTCTGCAAACTACATGCACTTCTTTACGTTTTCTTCCACGTTTTCAACTTTATCCTCTTTGGACTGCATTACCATGCACTCGTATACTGAAATGCTTCTCGCATTACATTTTACATATCTTTCTTCCTAGTATAGATCTTGTTATTGCAGTCTCTCTCTGTTTATTTTCCGAGAGATAAGGATTTCCTTTTCATGCTGGCCATTCAGTTAGCTAACCAGCATTGGCCGGCTGGAAACAAAGGCCTCATTCACACACCTACTGGTCTTATTCCTTCGGGTTTACATCGAATACGTGGTGTGTGAGTGGAACCGCAAGTGGTCCAGCGCAAGCCACTTGAGGTGACGGTTCAAAGCACAGACGTCCTTTGGCTTCGGTCACTGTGACAGGCTAATCCGTTTCAGATGCCGCCAACCATTCTCTAACCCATCGTCAGAAACATACGCAGTGGTTCAATTTTACGGCACTACTGTGGCTTAGTTGGACGGTTTCATTTCTTTTTTTCACGGTAATCCAATGCGTTCGAAACATGACCTGATGGTAAACACTGAGGCTGTGTCACTGCCAACATATAACTTAGGTAATTATGTGGTTTGGTATGCTCACCCGCCTAAGTATCTCATTGGCTGCTGTCATATATCAAAAATATAAAGTACTGTGACTTTTGTTCTCTTTGTATTGATTTATTAGTTTGGATCACCCCCTACTCAAAATGCTGATCAGTAGACGTCATAGTTAGGAACAGGTAAACAAACACTATATAAAGTTCTGCATGAACAGAACAGCTGTTGAACCAAATCGGTATCTTTTTACCCACAGCTTCCTTCTTGTTATACTTTGCCTTCAGCCAAGAGGTGAAGGGCCCCTTTTTATCTCACTCCATAAATCAGTCACAAAGTTGGACTCCTATTTTTGAAACATCTCGACTTCTTAGTTATTCCCATTACCGGCAACATCAGCTTCTCACCTCCTACCCTTTGTTCCTTGCAAACACGTCCCCTTTGACATCTGTGCTACTTTAGTACTCCACTTTTTTCCGGAACGTTCCAGTAAACGGTACAACTTCATCTGACTTGAATTTGTTGTCCCTCTGGAATTCTTCTATTTCGGTTTGTAGACGAATTGACCCATTCTTCGCCTGAGCTGTGGGTGCGCCCTTGTCTTACCCAGAGAGTGTCTGGGCAGTTCTGGAATGCAACGATTATTTCCGTAAAAGTTCTTGTTTCATAACTTTAGTGATCAGTGGCTTCCACAGGAAACGATAGACGCGAAATATTCCTCCTTTTACTGTTGGTATCCAAAGTCAATCAATCAATTGTTATTCTAGTTTGAGTGTCTTTCGTTCCCCTTGTACATCTAAACTCCAATGATCGTATGCTCCTTTGTTTGCAAACGATTACGCCTATACTTCGGATTTTGCTTATTTCTATGCATATATTTTGATACCTCTCTGTACATGTTCGGACGGATCGTTTCCATTTGAATGGTGGATAACATCTTTTGTGTATAGTTATCGCACATCGTCCCCATGATTAATTTGCTGTGGGTTCACAATGCAGCGTGTGCAATGTAGCCCGCACTCGTCGCTTGTTTGTGCACTGGCGACTTATCACGCTTTTGTAATCAACTCACAAACCCTTATCTGTCGACTTAACAACGACCCTTCGTGGTCGCGCATCCCTACAATGGAGCACGATATGAGTCATGCTACGAAACTATTAACTGACTAGTTTGGTAACCGCAATTGCGGTCACATGTACTGATCACGGGTAGATATTGTAGGATACGATAGTGCTGTAAGCAGTTTGCGAGACTGCGGTAAGGCGTTTGTTTCTGGGAGTTGGTCACAATAGAGAGATGTTGTGCTTCAATATTTTCCCCACAATTCCGGTAATATGTACTAATTTTTATGGTAGGAAGTCAGCCAAATAGCCCACATAGAAAGTGTTGATGGTCGGATCCATCGGTCAACCAAATGTGTTGTTAAACTTTCTATGAGTAATCCTGTTTGAATGCTTTATATTCAAACTTAGGGAAAAGTTCAATATCGTTTGGGTCTCGTTTGTTAATCGGCATTTACAAAAATGTCAACATTTTGCTTCACAAGATTATAGCATAGTCGACGAGGAAAGTAAGTAGACTGTTCGATCAATGGTTGGCAGTCACAAAAAAGACAGTGCAGTCTCGTTTAGTTCCGTGACGATTCTGATACAAGGTTATCGGTTTTTTCCTATTGTGTCCGTCACTGCTCATCGTCTCCCTGTTTGTGAACCGTTTAATGAGTTAGCTGTACCTACCGGCGAGCCAACACATGTAACTTACGGTTTATGACTGTTTTCTTACTGTTATTACACTTCTTGTCAAAACAAGACCTACTGATCACTATGAGCCTCGCTGCTGAAGACTGCTCCCTACTAACTGTTACCGATCACTTCATCCACCACAAACAAGGCGAACGGTCCTTAATTGTGGATGCGAAGTTTTATATTTCTCTATCTCGTGGGTTGCTGATTTTGTTAGTTTGCGTTGTTTTTCCTTAATTCAGCCGTTTTTAAACCTTTCAACACGTCTCCAATTCTTAAACTCGATGTCCTCGCCCCCCCCCTCACTGAACGAGCATTACGTGAACACTGAAGTTACACCCACGACAATTGAACATATTGTTTACTATAATCCAGTTTATATGTTCAAAAATCATTGCAATGATTGTGTGTGATATAATCAACTTCATACTGGATTTCCCGGAGAATCACTCAGATTCTTAGTTTCCGAGAACTGGAGAGCCATCCATCCTCTCCTTCTGTCTACTTTCCCATTGTCGCACTCTTATGACCCCGATGGATGACGTCGACTACCAAGAGGAACCACTTTAATTCAGTATGTCACGTCTTTTTTCCCTACAAGTCCGTAATTAAACTTGGCCAAGGTATCTCATATGCGCTTTAAGTACCGATCGTATGTGATCATGGTTTCACATTCAGATAGATATTTCAGGTAGCTTCTTGCGAAAAACATTGGACTGGAGCATAGCTCTTATTGGAGCTCGTCTGTAATGCCTAAGTTAACTAGCATTGGTGTTCAATTTATATGGATCAAATTCCAAAACACCTACCAATAATCAATACGTCGCTCAGCAAATTTGATGAATTCTAAGATTTCAATTTGTCTGAGAACTCCTGGTCACAATTTGATAGACTGGAGTTAACAGAATGGTCACTGCATCTCCTGTAGAGACAATCGGGCAACCTGAGTGTTACGCACATGCAGGTTTGGCCGTGCCCATTTATGTGATAAGCTGGTCATGTCTAACATGAAGGACTTGGTGCAGTGATCGATATAATGACCTTATGATAACACAAACAGGAGGTCAGACCACTGGCAAAGAGATACGCTACTGACGAGCATTAACAAGCGTGAAACTCAAGCTCGTCTTGTATACCACCTTAAAACTTTCAGAAGTTTCACTACCGTTGATTTGGTAGTAACATGTATACTATCCTAATCGTGATTATGTGAAAATCACTACTTTTTAGTAAATTGGAAAACGAAATGTTTTCTTATGTGGTTTTAGGTCTGTTACTTTGGCAAGACATCCTAATTGCCTTATCGACTCAACAACGATACTACAGTTTGAAATAACCTCCAGATCACATAGACCCTGAGCATGTTTTTACTCAAAACCAGTGAAAAAAATGCGCCAGCCGCAATTTTGAAGTATTAAATGTTCTTCCGTACCATATAAATCCAAAATTGTCTCCGAATTCATTAATCAAAATTCCGAGAAAATTGGAAATATTAGTACTGTTGTGTTACAGTAGTGGGCGGAGTTTTTTTTAAAAAAAAGCTGGATAGAATAAGATACTTCATGGAAAATTATTCACCTCTGTCTTGTAATTTTCCCACTGTAGATAAGGAAGAATTGAGCATACCACTGTGTCCAGAAGATTCATAAAATACCAAGATTGCAAACATCTGTTTTCGACCATTTTCACCGGATGTATATAATCAAAAAGGTTTATATATAAAACTAGAAATATCCCGTGTGACTCCATTCTAGTCATATATATTCAAATTGAGTTATTCTGTAGTAGAGTTCGCTGCATCTCATCAGGTACGTACCATGGTGTTGGTGTTTATACAACAGACTTAAGCAGGGTTAATGAAAAGAAATGATTTACTACACACACGAGCAGGGAAGTCATTCAGTTTCCGCGGTAGTTTGAGGCTTCCTATCATGTATTTCCGTTGGCAAAGAAGTGAATAACAATAACTCCAGTCAACTGAAACAGTTGTCGATTGTTAGCTACGTGAATGACTTTGAAAACGTCAGTCAAGAAGTTTTGTGTTAACCGGTCCTCAAGTCCAGTCTCTTGTTTTTGACCTCTGTTTACAAATCTATCTCGGGAAACAACCGTATTCGAATCTCTAGTAGTTGTACATTCTCTACGAGAACTGCGGGAATCAGATGACTTCAAACTTGACTTTTCATAAATGACATATAAGTCAACAAAGCCCAGACGAAATTATGACAGCGGAAGATATCTGACATCATACATAATAGCACCGTTTGACTTTCATTGAAGTAACTTTCTGGTTCGCATGTAGTACTAGTGTAAACATTGAACGTACTCGTCTGAAACTACAGTATTTTTAGACCAAACTTCGTCTTTACTATGGTTCTTTCTGACTCTCAGGTTTTTTCTTCAATGTGCTTTCGAGATGCTTAGCAATAAGCCCTTGTGCCTATTGTGGTAGACAGTCCGACAGGCCAAGCTATCGATTAGTTGCAGGTGACCTAATCAGTCGTCAGTGCCTCAGTGTCACTAATTTACAATCGGACAGCTAACAAATTTACTTTTGTAAATCGAGCGCAGTGATGATATCATCTCACATCCACATTAGTTGACGTAGGCTGTTTGGAACTGCCTTAGTGATTTCCATGGGTATAATTTTAGGTTAGTTTATAATTTCGTGAAAACAGGTAGGTTGGGGAACAAACTGTAAATAGGCAGGCTGAAATGTCTCTGATTGCACCCTTTTATCCTTTTAAAGGTAACGTAATTTGCCAACTTAGGTTTAACCCAAATGAAATACGAAATCAGGCTTTTTCAAAGTACCCAAAACATTCTTAATTATCATGCCTGTTGTTTACAGCGATCAATACTCCGCGCTAGCGACAAAATTCAGCTAGTTGATCGATCTTACCTAGGCGACGGTGACAACCAATTATAGCTCAGGCAATTGTATCGGTCGATACTGTTCTGTTTCCGATTGGTCCAGCAAACCACTCGTCTAGACAAGTCGCTCGCTGGGCCTGTGTTTATCATTTTCACTTGTGCCGTGCTGCCTAACGGTAGACCGTTCCAATGAGCGGACGTGGAAAAGGCGGGAAATCTCGAGCTAAAGCCAAAACTCGTTCAGCGAGAGCTGGATTGCAATTTCCAGTTGGTCGTGTTCATCGTCTGTTACGGAAAGGTAACTATGCTGAACGCGTTGGTGCCGGTGCTCCAGTCTACTTGGCAGCTGTGTTGGAGTATTTGGCTGCAGAAGTGCTCGAGTTGGCTGGGAACGCTGCCAGAGATAACAAGAAAACCCGCATCATACCTCGTCACCTTCAACTGGCCATTCGAAATGATGAGGAGTTGAATAAGTTACTCGGCGGAGTGACGATCGCTCAGGGTGGTGTACTGCCAAATATTCAAGCCGTTCTTCTACCGAAAAAGACGGAAAAGCAGAAAACATAATTTGTTAACCTTGTAACGGTCTTGTGTGAGTCCTATCATCAGTGGTCTGGTTTATAATGTTATACTATTACGCACTCAGTGTTTATCTGTTTGTGTATATACTGATAAATTGTCATTCTTTGTTATCTGTGAATTTCTCCCTTCTTCCGGTTGTTTTACTCTGTAAATTCCCCACTTATTCGCACAAGTTTGGAAAAGAATTCCTTTCTAAATGGGTTACAGTCGAATGGAGTGGTTCCCACTGGAGGTGAATGAATAATCTAACAGTATTGTTTACACACGTTATTGCCCTATTTTGCCCCTAAATGTCTACCTTTACACCACCCTCATTTTTCACCAGTACAGGTGTACCGCATTCCCAACGATGAGTAGTCGTCAAGCGGAAAAGACTCTAATTTAAGCAATATCGAATCCAGATAGGCGAGCATCGGTTGAGACGTCATAAATCCCGCATAGTTAGAGAATAGTTTGTAGAACGAACCTTGGCCTTGATCATATCTCAAACCTTGAAAAATGATTTGTACTTCTTAATCCGTGAATTGTGAATATCACGACGTCAAGAGCAAATTTTGGTATCCTACGCTTAAACCACTTCGGGTGACAGTCATTAACGGCGTAGTTCATATTCTTCATTTTGTGGACGTGTGCGCCTGGATTGACCGTGACGCCACAAAAAATCGTTTCTTTTTACGTGTCCCTCTGTGTGAATGTTGGTACATCTGCAATTAATCGATGATTTTACGTCTGGTGCGTAAACAACAGACAGAAAAGATATTCGTGTCACTGATTTAGGTGAGCCTGTAAAAGAAGACTTAAAATTGCTATCCATCGAGTAGGCGATTTATCGTTAACTCATGCAACAAGATTTTAAGTTTGGACTGGAGTTACTTGAATAAGATGTGAGGAGTAATCCAAAAAATAAACGAAAAACTGAATAACAAAATTTGGTAGGTACTAAACGGTACAACAGGAAGCTGGTATACCGGCTATCGATTTGTGTCGCTTCTGTAGAAAACGATTAACCGAAGATCTTAGTCCATACGATTTGATGGTCACAGATTTCAATTCCTATCTTATACTGTCTGAGTCATTAGTTCAAACGGTAACAAAGACGGTGAAGGTATTAAATATTCCAAACGAGGTCACCCTAATAAGTTGACTCCTTTTGTAAGAGGAAACGTTTTGGGTTAGACAACACCTACTAATCGATACTTCCGAGGTATGGGTAATCAAAGTGATCTAATGAAAATCAGTCACTATCGAGTTTAAAGATCAGTGTGCTGACATTCAAACGATAAGTCTCAACGGGAGATTCGCCTGACTGCACATAATTAAGTCATCGTTTTGAAATGTGTGAGCCAATGGACCCAACTTGTTAATAACAATGGACGAATCAAATGTTGTAGCTGAATATGATTAAAGAGTTTTCCTTACATCTCCAACAATTCTGTTAATTTAATCGGGTTACGACCGAACCAAAAATGTGCTGTTGCATTCCCAATCCTGTTGTATGCCTCGTCGGCCGCAGGATTTAAACTAACCTTGTCCTGTTGTTCTTAGACCTGTTTGGGGGCAGTTTCCACGCCTCCGGCTTCTAATCTGATACTGGTGCTAACATACCAAAACTATAATCAGTTCGCTCTATGTATATTAAAGGTTTTCAAATATGCTTCTGGTCTTCCGTGTTGAGCCCCAAATGCCATCAGTCGCACACACATGTGGGGAGCCAATAAATATATCAGAATCAATTTTGCTTTCACCCGGGGGTCAATGGGACGCGGTGAACTGGGGTAGGCTTTGAATATCGCACTTAGAATTCGATGTCAGAGACGTAGCCAGGTTGAATGACCGTGTTTTAATGGGTACGTTAATTAACGAAATGTAAGCTGTCTACCGACTTCTCCTATAAGGCACGGACTCATCGGTGAAAGATCGACCAATTAGTCATATAAATTATCACCACACCTTTGATTTATCTTGTGTGTTCGTGTCACTCAACCGCAGCCAACAAATGATACGATCTAGGCAACGTTCTAAAAACTTATCCGACGGCTCCGGTTCATAACACAAACATCCACTCTAGTTTGTCAGCCCCACTGCGTAATTTCAAACGGGTACTGTTGTATGCGCGACAAACCCGCCTGTGTGCCCCACACACGTGTTAAGACTCAAGCCGCGTTCTGACTGGTCAACGACCAACGGCTCATTCGTCCACGCACTTAAGAATGACACTATCGCTTGTAAATGTGACAATACAGTATATACTTCTGTAGTGAGGAGGAGCGATCGTACTGTGCTACTCACACCACTGGTATTCAGTAGCGGGGCCAGAGTGTAGATTTGGCATCGAAATAGATGCAGGAAAAATACCAGAAGAAACATCGGAGTATAGCATCGCATGGAAAAGTTTTTGGTACGTAAGGCAACGTAAAGGAACTGAGCATTGAAGTCTGTGGGAACCGTGACCGTCTGGGCTCAGCACCGTACGCAGATGAGTGTTTTTGTTTGTGGTTATGTTGAAACACATAACCCACCTGTTGTTTTCTTGAATAAATAGTTCTTGTGCCATCCGCGTTCTTGGTTCTCAACACTTCTACTGAGTCACGTGTTATCTCTACTGCTGTTATTGCCTTTTTAGTTTGATTGCGCCCTAATAGGAACACAAATACATCCTGATTTTTTGAGAAGGGGAAATGCTTCCAATGCGTGACTGACAGATGGTAACAGTGTTGTTTACTTCTTTGCTTGCATGCAACCAAGTTTGACATAGCTTTCTGTCCTCGTCGGCATACTTCGCAACGTTCACCTGGTAGTATCAAGTGAAATCCCTATTGTCCTCAGTTAGCCAGTCCGGTGTGGTTTTTCGTGGTAACCAAACACATGAGTTGTTCACTGTACCTCTAAATGAATCGTCTACAACGCTGATCGAGACTTGCTAAATCGGTGGTATAATGAACGTCACCAAAAGCAGACAATGTTCCACCTGGTTCTAAACAACGTACTGCCTACAGCGGGGCAGTCTAGAAAGTGATCTGTTCACAAATGAGGTTTATGATAACTAACTACCGAGAATTTCGATTGCTTCTTCCAACGCCACCTCTTCATCGTACGCTTTTTCAGTTAGCCTTCACTTCATCGATACAAAGGTATCATGGTGTTCCTTTTCCTAGTACATACTTGGTCGAACATTCGAGAGAGGTGAGTCGTGTCGGTGTAAGTGAAACCTATTATCACCCAATCGCGCCGTCTTGACAGGTGGGCTAAACATTTTGAAGAACAGTTCAGCTGGCCTCTACCAGATTAGGTGGACGACGGGACCCGATTGGTCAGTTATTGCATTACAGACGGTCCTCCGTCGGAAGCCGATGTATTCCTGGAGCTCAAGTTATTGAAGCGTAATAAGGCTCCTGGTTCAGACCTCCTCCCTACTTCTCTTTTCAAGGATGGTGAGGAGAGGTTGATATCACAACTGACAAAACTGCAGACGATTTGGAAGACTGAAGTGGTACCTCATGCTTGGTGCCTATCAACAGTGATTCCCGTTTTCAAAAAGGGGGCCCGAAATCTATGTGACAACCACAGAGGCATCAGTTTGGTGTCAATTGCGTCCAAGTTACTCACTAGGCCTCATTTTACGTCACCCCACTAAACCCAGAGAAAGTCAGATACGCAAAGAACAGGCAGGATCCTGATCCGATCGAGGATGCGTTGACCACATTTTTACCTTGCGACGAATCTTGGAACATCGGCACTGTTACAGGTAGCCGAAGGTCTTGGTCTTTTTGGACCTGAAGGCTGTCTTCGATTCAGATGCTCGTAACGTTCTCTGGAGCTCTCTCCTCTGTAAGGGAGTACCAGGTAATCACGTGAATCTGTTGAGATCACTGTATGCCCAGTCTGCAAGCAGGTTGAGAGCTTATGGACAACTGTCTCGAGCGTTCATCAACTCTAGCGGTGTTCGTCAACGATGTCCGATTTCTCCCTTCCTGTTCAATTTTGTCATGGACGACATTCTGTAGGGTGCACTTCGGGAATCCAGTGGGCTCGGTGTTGAGCTTCTTCCTGGCACTATATTGACCGATCTGGAGTATGCGGACGACATTGTCTTACTTAGCCACTCTGCCGAAGACATGCTGAACAGGGTGAGTGACCGGGCTGGTTTGTATGGAATGCTGTTCGCATCTTCAAAGTGCAAAGTGCTGCTTCAGGACTCGGGCGTTTCCACTCCTACTTTCATCATTGCAAGTAATCCGCTGGAGACTGTGGACAGTTTCACATACTTGGATGGCACTATCTCGTCAACCTGTGATATTTCTGATGAGATATCAGGGAGGATAGCAAAGGCACCAGTTACCTTTGCCAGCCTGCGTCACCTCTGGCATCGAAAAGACGTTAGGTTGTTGCTGAAAGGAAGAGTATATAATGTTTGCGTACGTTCTGTTTTGCTCTATGGTTCGGAAACGTGGCCTGTTAGCAAGGAAGATATTAACAGACTTGTTATGTTTGACCATCGTTGTCTCCGCCAACTGGCCCATATTGAATGGACTGATCGCGTGAACAATGTGGCAGTTTGCCGACGCGTATTCCGGAACGCTCGGGATGCGCGATCAATTGGTCAACTACTCATGATGCATAGCTAGCGATGGTTAGGTCAGGTATTCCTTATGCCAGCTGAGTGTTTACCGTACCGAGCATTGTATACTGTGACCACCAACAGTTGGGTGAAACCATATGGTGGTCAAACAGCAAAGTGGTCACGAAATATCACGATCCTAACTGTTCCACTGATTAGAGTGGGTAGGTGTCGCCTGCCCGAATGGGGTCCTCGTGATCACTCAAATCGCTGGTTAAAGACGCTATCCGAGATGGCAATGTGTTGCAGTCAATGGCGTACCTGTATCCATTACCATTTCTAGCTCTTCCCTTATTAATTTTCACACTTCCTAGTATCGTTTTCTCCTAGGATATTCCACATCACGGTTGAGGTGAGCGGCGGCCTGAGCCACAGTACTTTTTGGTCAGGCTTATGGCTGCTATGATGGTGACGATGACTTAGTACAAGTTGGGAACGCTGAGATGCTTCGGCAACTCAGCTGCTTGGTTTGCTCTCCCGATGCATACTTTAGTTTTGCGCTTGTCAAAATGTGACTTCGTGGCCTATCAATGAAACAACTTATTCAGCCCGTCGTAGTTGTGACTGCACACTGTCTCACGTGAGAC
>LUCH01008110.1:0-12859 GCA_013368495.1 Paragonimus heterotremus | reverse complement strand
GTTTAGTTTTAACATATATCTATATCTACTGATGACCTACTGTCAGAATGAGCAGCTGCATGACCCATGTGAATATACCAGTGCTGTTTAGTTTTAACATATATCTATATCTACTGATGACCTACTGTCAGAATGAGCAGCTGCATGACCCATGTGAATATACCAGTGCTGTTTAGTTTTATTCGCACGTACGCGCGGCTGGTGCTTTTTATTGTTACCAAGGATTTCTCAGCTGCGCTTTGTAATACGTTGGTGGTCAAATCGGTTGTTAAATGATCAGATTCCTTTTTTTGATTCTACCTTTTGTACCTCATTTTTTCTGTAATTGTTATGAGAGTACTTTTTCCGTATCCTGTAGTCTTTGTTTCATCTAATCACCCACCGCATCGCACACGTCATACATTCCTCAGTGTTTGTTCTGAACCACATTCACTGCCTCCAACGGCACAGGTACGCAAGCAAAGTTACCAGTCTCACAGCCACGTTTTTCTAGTAGAAAGCATTTGGTAACATCTGCGTACCCATTTAGTTAAACTGTTTCACGTCTGTGTGATCCAGGCATCGGATCCTGGTCATTATAACAAGGACAAAACCGAGCCACGAGGAGACACGACACGCCGTGGCTTCGACAAATGCTGTTGAATCAAGCTCACGTATAATCCGCAATTATATTATTTCAAACGTAATGATTTAATCTTTTTCCGCTGGCTATCTTTGTGACACTATTATTCGTTTTTGTGGGTGCTTATGCTGTTACGGATTAGATTTCTAATGCAGTGTCCATATAATTATGCCTCTCTACCAGAACACTCCTACGCAGCTTTTATGACATTCTCTGAGTGACAATAGTTTCCATCTGATTGCTTCTTTTTGCCATGTCTAACGTGTTTGTATCGGCTATCACGGAAGTTCTAACAAACACAATCCCGCAGATCAACGCAGTGCACAAGCCTGACTTCTGCTCCAAGCTAACAAAATTGGTCAGAAGCAGTGGATCTATCCCACTGCCTGATGCATTCCGTCCATATGTAATCTGCAGAGGTTGAACGCTATAACCTACTCGTCTCCTCCCTTTTTGTCCAAAGTTATGCCCATTTCATTTATTCCCTTCAGTCATGCACTCAAATGATACAACTATGCTTACACTCTAGACCTATCGACGAAACAAAACAGGGAGGTACATGTTTGAACTGAATCAACCAATAATCATATCGGTGTCACGTCAAACCAACACCTGCCATCACCGGCCTTTGTGCTCACAGCATCGGCTGCCAGGTCTTGATGAGCATCGCCTGGCTGGGTACTAGTGACTTGCGGTCTCGGTTATGTAACGTTACCAAACAACTTGGCTCTGTAGTGTTGGAGTCGCTATTAGCAGATTCATATATGAGTTAGCTTTAGCGGTTGTGTGAGCCAATCATTTTTGAGGTGTATTCAGTCGTCCATTGTGACAAGCGCTCATCCATTCTACTCAAGTCATCATCATCATCATAGACAGCAACACATCAGTGGTTCTCACTTGTGCTTAATTGCCACACACCCATGAAGTGAAAGGCAAACTCTGCATAGGAGGAGATTAGAAAAAAGGAAGGGAAGGGACATAACCCTCAAAAAAAGCTAAGTCTCTACTCAAGCATTCAACAACAAGGTGCCTACACCTTGCAAACAAACAACCAAGCCGTAGATGAAAATAAGGCATCATCAGCAAGACAGCTTCCTTACGGTTTTAACTGCCCCGCGTCATTAAATGCACTTACTTCACAAACGCCTCGACTAAACCACGACGACATTCATGCCACTGAGCGCGATTAGCCACCGTCTCACCTAAAGGCTTCAACCACCGACTCTGCAAGCCAATAGAGCCGCAACTCGGAAGAGGAACGCGTCCAATCCCTTGGTGAGCGACTTCATTTGTCTACGTCAGGTCATCGTCTGTCCGCCTCACATGTGTCTGCCCGTGTGACTTTCACTATAAATACAGCTAAACTGTTAACTAGTATTACTAACAGAAAAATTAAACGGATGCAGCGCTCGGGCAGGGAGGCTGGCCTTTGATCGTTCGTCAGATGTCGCTTTGCGGCTGAATTTCTTGTCATAGGGTTGACTATCTTATCACTGATTTTCACTCGACTAGGTGATCTTCAGATTGCAAACCACCCCAGCGTCCTCTCTAGCAATTGAGTTACAGATGGTTGTGGATTTGTTGAGCAATGTGCATCCGTGCATGCTCATTGTGCAGTCAGAATGAGAGTATGTAGGCAACCGTTGAATGTTCATTACTCAGAATGGTGTTATCTGAGGTTGTCCGGTTTCCTTGTCATTCCTCTTTGCCATGAACGACAGTATACTGGGCGTGTTTTAGGACTGCTCTTATCTTGACATGATATTTCTTTTCTATAAGCTGAGCTGACTTATAGGCTGTGTATAAATGGCGCTCAGGCGAAAGCGACCTGAGCTGACGTATAGACTATGAGAATGACGCCCTGCCGAAATATTGAAGATCGTTTCAGTTCTCTTCTTCCTAGTAACCGTTTACTTGAAATCGTAAACCATTTTACCTACTTGAGCATCACCTATACGTCAACCTGTAATATTGCTGAGGGGTTATAGGCGAAAACGACACAACCATGGTTTGCTTTCACCACTCTCCGCCGTAGTCTGTGGCATCAAGAATGCGTTCCATTGTCTCTGAAAGGAAGGACCTGTAATGTCTTTATGCGATTTATTTTACTCTACGGTTCCGAAATGTAGCTTGTTCGCGAACAGATTTGCTGTGTTTTACCATTGTTATTTCCGTCAGTTAGTCCACATTAACGGACTACCGAATGAACAACGCTGATTTATATTTCAAAAACGTCGGCTATACAGTCGATTGGTAAAATAACCAAATTACGCAGTCTACCATAGTTGGGTTACTTGTTCGCTATACCGGCTATGCGTTTATCACACTGGATATGATTCATTATGATCGTCAACGGTTGAATAAAACTATAAGGTAGTGTATCAACGTTACACTCGCAATTTATGAGAACTCTGCCTGTCTTGTTAACTAAAGTCGAATGAGGAATGTTCTACTTCTCGACTCGTTAGTTTCATATGCTATCCGATTCAGTAGCATGTGGCACCCATCACTGTGTTTATGTCTTGCTTATCTTAATTTTTGTCCATCTTTTTTAGATGGAATATTCCTGATTGATGTTGTGAATGCGAGCACATTATTCTATTTCGGTGACAATCTATCCTGTTATGTACTGATACCTTCACGGTCTTCGTTTCATTTTGTTTACAAATATTTTCATTTAGCTCGTATATGGCTTGACCCCAAGATGTAAATAATTTAGCCCTTCCGTTTGCGAATAAATAGATAGAGATTATGTCCAAAATGCTAAAACCAGTCGTGTTCTCACGTGATCTCTCTGGGTCACATGCGTGTGAACTATATGTTTGTCAGTCCGTCTGTTACTTCTGATCACTGATGTTATCGTGTTCGTTTGACTTGAATTCATCCGCTTCCTGTTGTGCATACATGTTACCAGAAGTACACCGAACACTGAAGAATATGGAAGTACGCATTCCGTTAAGGTTTTCCAGTCTTCAAATCAATGTTAATCGTTGTTAATTTTGTGTAGATCGTTTAATATCTTGAACCATCATACCTATTTGATTGTTTGTAAACTTAGTATTCGAGAAGTTCGTATTATCTGTCTCATCGACTGCATAGATGGTACACTACAGAATAGCTGTGGACTTTAGATTCAGATGCACCGAGGAAACAATCAGCTTCCTTTCTATGGCCCCCGTTTTTTTTGTAGCATGCCTTTGAAGTTATAAAGGAATTCGTTACATAATGTTCATCTGATCACCTTGGTAGCGGCATTCGATTTGATTCGTTCTGTGTTGTGCTGTCGTTTGCTTCTAGTCAAGCATCTCAAAGCCGACAGTGACCTATTGACTTTCGTTCATTTTGTCACGTTTTTTAACTGCACAATCGTACTTGTTAAACATGGGTAATTCTGTTAGCACCGACCATTGACACTTCGTCTCACTGTTGCCAGGGCGGTGGTGTTTGATCAGATAATGCACTTTTTTGAATTGAGACAATGCAGCATGAAGCACGAGCGATGTTCCTGTCAAGAATTTTGACAGAACAGTCAGAAACCTCAATTTTGCAATGTTTACCGAGATGTTGGTCCCGCCAAAACTATACACTGATTAGCAATGTCCGATCCAATCAATATCAGTGACTGGTCATCGTGCAAGTATGTCTGTAGTCCGTCATGATTTCATTAATCAGGCTTGTGAAACCTCATGAGACCAATGACGGAGGACACTGTAACAATCCGCAGTTAGTTGGAAGACTGCCGATCCGCGTTGTCGACAAATCGCCTGAAGACGTCATCCCGTGACTCGAATCATGCTTATGCCGATCGTGTGATTCTCGTGATTCATACCAACTAGTTAGCGTGACCTTCCAATCATTTCGAAATTAATCCCATCCTCAAGAAGTGTCTTGAACGTTTTATGAACAGCTCTTAAGCAGTCAAGTATACCAATTACTCAGGAGTTGTCATGTGCTACTGTCTTGTTCCACTGTGCTATTATTTTCAGTGCTTCTTTTGAATTTCCACTTGTTGTTTCCTTTAGTTTATTGCAGTACCATGGCCGTTTGCCTTTCTGCGTCACTCAACTTCAGTGCTCGCTTAATCTGCTACAGAAATTGAAACGATATGCTTCGTCCTGGGAATCCTACACTGGCGACTTGTTTCATGAGTACGTTCCGCCCACAAACTCAATGTGTCGTCCGACTGTACGTCACTCGAAAGCACTTCAGCATTCACCAATCGATTTCGCCCGTAGATTGCAATCTGCGGTATTCTCAAGCACAGACAATCTGACGGATTTTTTTTCGTTCAATCTGATGGAACTACCGACAGCTGATGAATGCGGCTTGGAATTGTTGGGCTCATCTAATCCCTACTTGGATTCACATCAAGTAAGCCATTTCAGTAGAAGCAGTTCACTGCCACATTATTTTCGACAAATTATTTTTGAGGCTGTCTGACCCGTTTTCGGAAGTGCCATTTATTTAACAGGCAAGAAGAGCATGGCTCAAACAGTCTGTTTGATTGCTGATCTTTTTCGGTGAGATTTGGACGGTTACATCTGATTCATTGACGATGAGCACTCTAAGAGCCTGACCGTTTTTGTCGCGGCGTTCCATGGGGTTTTGATTCCTAGATAAAAGACAGTCTGACATACTAGTCTTTGTTAGTAAGCTTGGTTGAGGAGCTTGTCTATAGCCTTTGATTCACCCATAGCCATTCTGCGACGTTGTTTCTTTTGGAAGTTACTGGAATAAATACTAGTTTCTGTCTTACATACTGCACTTTAGAGTTAGGTGGCGTTCTGACCATATTTTCAGCAACAAGTCGCTTGGGGCAACGAGCAACTTTTTTTGTGTGAATGGGTTCATTTTTGACAGTGTCCGTCAAAAGGATTCTCTGTGCCATGCTAGTCAAGCAACACGTGAGATTATGCTTCTGTGTGCACTGGCCTGTTCAGGTATACACTACGTTGGGCGGTACCGTCTGATCTTCGGTGTAACTGGATATCTAGGAGGGATACCCGGTTCTTAACCTCTTCCTCGGGAATAAATCTAATAGAATGGCATCCGCGACGGAACATATCGATTACTCGTTCACTGCGCTGTGCCTTGGCAATCTGTTTGATAGAACGCCAGATTGAACTCTGAATTTGGTAAGCTACCTTCAGTTATTCGGAACCACACTGGTTCACTGCTGCCACTTCGGCTGTTAGCACACATAAAAACGCAAGGTGCTCTGAACTAAAGAACACATATTCACTAAGGGAGCTTCAAAAGCTGGATACCGTTCACTACTTCCTCAGTTCTCCAGTTTTCTAATAAAGACAGATTATCATTTTAGACCTCTCGCTTGTTCCTCTGCAACAGGTTATATCAGTCAAACATCAAGACAGCTTTTGAAATAAACCTTGGAACACTACTTACGTTGGTTGGTCGGTCTACAACGTTGTCCTTGCTCATCTGGGCGAATGTGAACTTCAGGTGGCAATTATCAAGCTGTTCGCGTGCATGATAATGCTTCAACTATCGTTCGAGCTCTCTGCTGTCCAGATTGTGGGAATCAGGTGGCCTGACTCAATATTGTATTGTATAGCATTAATGTCCGCTTGTTTAGGCGTTGTGCCTACCTTGGCGTCAAACTGATGGCTGTTCTGTGCGATTAGTCCAGTGGACGAGCTTGACGTAGCGGATTAATCAAACCATCATCAACTGTTTAAGCAGTGATCCAGTTGCTTTGTCATAACTCCGATCGGTATCTGGATGTAACTTCGTTGCCTCTTTACACATGCACACCGGCCTGTAGGTGAATTATCGAGAGCGTATGTTCACCTTATATCTATATTCTTCGTCTTAATGAGCACATTTGAAGCGTTAAGAACATTTTCGTACATTACGTCTATATGTCGCTCCTTAACGATGCAGATATGACCTTACTTCCACTTACAACTCGCTTGCCTGTTTGCGCTGTGTAGATGTCTCGATATTCACCATTTGAATTTACACAGAGGTTTTCGGGACAGAAATCCTATTCTATTCTCGTTTTATACTTAAATCAAGTTTCATTTTTTCCAGGGATCATGCGGCAGTTAAATCTTAGCATCCACTCCTGATATATTTGTGTCAGTGATGATGATGATGCTTATTAGAAGAGTGACTTTACACTTAATACGTTGGTGAATTTGTGGTTTCACTAGTCCAAGCTATGTGAGTTTCAATAACTCCCTCTTGAGTACACCCATTTTCCTCATATTTGTGCCAAGTTGAATTTACAACCTGCTGTGGTCTAAGTACCTAGCGATTTTGCACAGATTAACCTCAACTCGGATTCATTCCAGTTCATGGTGCAGAGGACTGGTGAATAATGTACACTATTAACTAGCATTTGTCGTGTTTGACACAACGGTCCTTACGCTCTGTTGATATGAACTTTGATGTATATCTTTCAGCACACATTGCTTTTGGGGCTTTTTTTTGTGTTGTATGTATTATTCAGATGGCTCACGTACGACCTGTACGTTGAACCATAAAGTCCTATTCGCCAAAGTTATCTCTCTTTTCAGGGTTACAATTTAACCTGTTTGATGTTGGTTCGCTTTCTGTTCCTGTTATCCACTGCAGTTTTCAGCTTGAGCGCTAGATTTCAAGCTGATAATCACAAACCCACTGTGATTCTTCGATTATGAAGGCAGGTAACTAACGTTCTCTTTGGTCATCGTTGCGATTGTGTGTTTACACTGGAATGCTTTAGAGTGAAGCGATGAGCCAGGCGCGAAAGTGAGTCAGTTTTTAGACAAATAAAGTAAATAATCAGGTTACTGTAGCTGGTTGCAGGTCGCTTTAAGATGCATCTGCTTCTTATATAACATCTATCTATAAATATTTTATTTACCGACAGTTCAATCTATCTACGTTCAAAGTTGGACCAGCACCGTCACTAAAAAATCGATATCGTTACGCGAATGCTCCCGTTTCTCGCATAGGCTTCGACCGTGACAATACACCACGTCTTACTCGTAAAAGTGACGATATACAACGCCCAGTCGTATCTCAGGTATCCTCACTGTATACCCCATCTTCGGATCCAGATGTGAGCAGTGGTTCTGGGAGTTTTTACATCACTTCTCCCTCCTCTTCTCCTCTCCGTGTTGCCCCTTGTTCATCGAAGGATCAATGAAGTAAATGCTTACGGTGTTACCTGGAATCAGGGCTCAAGTTACCGCTATGCTTACGACACAGTTAGTTTCATGGCGAGCTATCATTTTTTCTTATCCTCTACTCAACAGATTTAATGTTTGTTTCTGAGATCCATTATTTTTCCTGTTTTTTTATCGACCTTCCTAATTTTACAACGGTCTTTTTTTACTGATTTAATTTTCACCTCTTCTTTCCGACTGGCTTCGTACGATTAATTTCGTTCAGCAGGTATCAAACAGTGATTTTATACAAATCGCTATAATGCAGAGTATGACAGAGAAAATAGATGTTGCTATGCACAGTTTTGTTTTCTTGGAAAGTTTTCGGGCCAGATGGTAAATATGCATCAAAAGTCACTTAAACTATTCCCCCCAAGCTTTTCTGGTTGATCAAATTAACAGACTGTTTACAGATTAGTGACATGGAGATTATATATTTACATGAAGTTACTTCGATTTAAAACGTTTTGCAATGAAGCAGTGTTTCTCACTGTGTATATCCTACAACTTATTTTTCACACAGCGGGAAAGTGCTATTCTATAAAAAAAATATCTAGGCTCATTTTTGACATAAGTCTCGGTGGATATAGAACCAAAGCAGTGCTCTCGTGTGCATTGCCTTTATGACCCTGTTGGTAATAACTCACTGTTTCTCTGCGTTCTTGAAGGTCGTACTGATTGATATTTCAGTTAATATACATTGGTTACCGCACCATATGTTTAAATTTCCTACACGTAGTTTCAAAAATCATCAGTATACTATTTCTTTTGATGCTACTTGACTTGATTTCCTGTTGCTTCTTTATATTCGTTGAGCGCCGTATATTAGAACATTGCTTAATTGTTTTTTCTTGGGCTGCTAAATAACGACCGTGGTGTTGTTTGAAATTTTGAGTACTTAGTCAAAAATAGCAGCCCTCTCGTATGGTTTTCAGTTTACTTGTTTCGTTTCTAGTTCTTGGATGAACATCAGCTATGTACATTTTACTGCGAAAGATTCACGCATTGAACGACTACATTTGAAACGTATTCAAAAGTCTTGAATGATAGAATTTGAAACAACAGCAAAACTTTTTTTGATTTGATTCCACTATCATAGGTTACAAAACTCAAAATGTATACAATTTCTGGAATAGATTTCCATATGTTCTGTCATCAGTTCGCTGGAATTTGATTCACCTCGTTTGTAAATTGGGAAAATGTCCTTTTTTTAATGGCACGGGACGTTTGGAACCATTGGTCACTGTAACCTGAGGATTGACGGTTTCCTGTACATTGGACATGACTATGGTCGTCGTAGCATTGCTGTGAATGACCTAGTTTCGTGAGGTGCTACTCAGGTGATAATTCTAGTGGAATTTGGCTTGTTGTCTCTGTTAAGAGTTAAAACGTTCCAGAGCGATCGATTAAGATTGTATAACATAACATGTGGACGGAGTCGGAAAATTCGTAAGCAGCACAGATAGTATAATTCCATCTGATAGTAGGTGATTAGTCTTTTCTGGTCACACTTCATAGATTGAAACTAAGTTTGGGGCAAATCTTAATGGTTATTAGCATCCCTATTTGCAGTAGCCCGAGGGCTTTTCAGTGGATACATTCTTGGTGCAAAACTATCCAGGTTTGTCGGCTCTTCTCCTCTAATTAATTAAGGACCGAATCACCCAAGTAGAGATTACAAACTGGCAATCCCTATATATTACCCTGACCAGGTGATTATTGTTTATTCGTACATGGAATCTTCAAAATTTCGATCTATTTTGTTTTTGCTTGTACGCTGTGATCTAAAAAGCATCATGGGTGGGTGGGTGACATTTTCTGACCGCTGGAAAGGTTGCCTCTTACGTGAATCAAACTGGCTGTTCTTCGTTTGTGAAACATGCCAGCGTGTTGGTTCGCTGCTCATATTTTTCTGCGTTTTTCGGCGGCCCAGAGTGGATGCAACGTAAGTGTTTGTAATACAGATGGGGATCGTTTTTATGGAAGTTGGGTGACATCTTCAACTTGTTTCGAGCTGAAAAACCGCTCTTGCGATCAGACAGTGTGAGCAGGTAATTTCGTATTTCTTCCGTACGGTGATCGGCTTGTCACATGATATCTATCTTTAAAATGGACGAGTTGGTGTGCGCCCGATCATCTTGAACATCTTCCCTGAACAGCAATCGAAGTGCAGTCCCAACAGGCATCAAACTAAAAGAACGCGATAGGGGTTGGAAAAAAACCGTGGTTCCAGCGGTATTTGGAAATACAATAAATAGTTGGCTATAGCTTAGTCTGGGACTAATGGCAGCGACCAAGAAGACAGAAGGGCAAGAACGCGAAATGATTCCCAGCTCACTCGGCGACATTCGAAATTGTGCCGAGCGAAAAGTGACACATCTTTCAGTCGTGCAACTAATTACACGCAGCAAATATCTGTCATCCTCCCAACGACACATCTATGATTCCATCTTTCAAAGTTGTTCCAGTTGCATACTTTCGAGTGTTGGTTAGAATACTCTAAAGTTCTATGCGCCTTACACTAAGCGTGTTTTTGAGTACCGTTCAGTAAACTGGAGCCCACCTCGCGCTCTTGTTTTTTTTCTTCTGTTTTTAGTTGCCGCCGTTAGTCCCAGACTGGGCTAAAGCTAATTACTTATCGTATTTCCAAATATCGGTGGAAATATATGGTGTTTTCAAAACCTTATCGCGTTCTTTTAGTTTGATGCCTGTTGAGACCACACTTCGATTGCTGTTCAGGCAAGGCGTTCCTATTTGTCAGTGAACAAAGTTCCAGTGCACACTCACCTGTCCACAGCACAAACCAATTTAATTTTCTCACTTAAGTTTTGCGACCAGTGACCGCGCAGCAGATTTTCCTAAGGCTGGTGTTTAAAACAATTTGTCCCAACCCTGCCAAAGAACTGGCAAAGCACAGCTTTCAGTTATCATAACTGTCGTCGGATTACAACAAAATCTATACAGTTCAGTTTTGAACTACCGTGAATGACGACTTAGAACGATACAAATACACTCATAAAGCCCGTTTTACTGACGTGCTAGGTAACCAATAAGAAGGTTCATTGTTTGTTTACGAAGGCACAGGAGCTTCAAAATACTGCTGAAAGTCTACTGAAGAATTTTGGGAATAGTGTGCATGCAAGGTTGCACTGCAACGTAAACAAGTTCACCAAACACATCAGTGGGACAGTTCAAGTAATATCATTTTCGGTGGTTTTGTTCAGTCGGCGCCTTCCTGTACTTCTTGATATCAGGGGTTATGTTGGCTTGGTGAAATTAAGCAGTTTAAGTTTTGTTATGACCGTACCATGCTTCGTTGGACATTCGAAATCATGGTTCTTTAAAACTGGCATTCGTTACCGTCACCGGCAGATCGTTTGTAACCAACACAGGACCTCATCAGGCCAAACTCAGGACTGACCACGTATGCACAGTCGTTGGTGTGTTTCGCGCATCTAAACGTTTGATTATCTGTGTAACTATCTGTACTTGTCATCCGTACTTCCGTCACATGTGACAGTGATAATGGCTGTTTATCATAACGTTCGGTGACCTTTATTACATGACTAAATCAAAGGCTTTTTTGTCTATACAGCTGTAAAATATTCATGCACATTTTTCACCGTGACTTTTAAAACAAACTATTTTTAATAGGTCAGCCATGCTATGATTGTCGCTCATAGGAAATGATAGTAGAATAGTAGAAATTTTTGTTACAATAACGTGAAACAGGTACATCGCAGTCAGTTCAGCGTGAGGCGGTACTCACTGTGAGAACGGTCAGTTGCAGCGATCGATACAGTCGATAAGATGGCTAATTCGTACGACTCTCGATAGATCGCTAGACATTCAAAACGCGTGTGGAACGATCGACCACTGGTAGCTAGCCGACATTCTCCCATGTATAGATGTGGATAAACTGAGGTTTTCTGAGTTATTACAGTTCACGTCAGTGCTACCGTATCTCTGAGTAGAGTCATATAATCTTCAGTTTTTTAGCGGTGGATGACCACTTCATTTGTCGTGAAATACACTTTGTGCTTAAAACTGAGGTTGGTTTTGCTAACGATCTGGCTCTATGATTTGTTCTGATTATCAGTTAACTGGGGATTTTCGGAATGATTCTTTTCGTCTGTTGTTCGACTGTGGACTCACGCAGGGTCTGGACCGTGGCGTGCTGTTAGAGCTTACACACCTAAGTGTTTTGCTGGGATGAACTGAACGATGTGGCTATTATAGCATAATCGCTGACGCAATGTAGAGTAGCGGATAGAGCTATGACGATTGACAGTCTCACGCTAAAAATGCATTGGATGGCTGTAACCAATTTGAATGGCATAAAAACCGAAGTGGATCGCGAACTTCATACTGCACCCTTCTGTTTTGTATTTTAGGCATTTGATCAAACACAACTATTCCGTGCCATCAACTGCGAACATCTTCGTGACTCTGTGTGCATACACACACGTACCTTTCATCAGTGCCCATCCGTAAGCTCTCCTCTTTTTTTGTAGGCCGTTTATTCGATCCAGCCCTGTTAGCCCAATATCCAACCGAGCTTGCAGGTCATCTGCACTCCACTACACCGGGTAGCGTAGACTAACACTGGACACGTCTGTAAGGAGTTCTTTCCCGTATATTCATCATCACCATGGTCAGCAATACATCAGCGGTTCATACTGATGTTTAACTGCCACACAACCACGAATGAAAAAATAAAGAAGAGAAAAAACCTATATGAAAAGAGAGCGAAAGAAAGAGGGGGAGGGCAGTGGACCTAACTACTAAAAATAACTACGTCTATATTCAAACACAACATCAAGGCGCCTACATCTTGCAAACAAACAGCCGAACTGTAAGTGAAAGTAAGGCGTCATCAGTAGGACGACTTCCGTAGGGTTTTCAGTGCCCCGCGTCATTAAATGCACTCACTTCATAGACAACTCGGACAAACAGCAACAACATTCACGCCATTGAGCCGGTTTGCCGCCATCTCACCTAAATTCTCAAGCCACTCATTCTGAGGGTCGTGAGGGCCCCAGCCCGGGAGACGAACACGATC
>LUCH01008109.1:0-19135 GCA_013368495.1 Paragonimus heterotremus | reverse complement strand
ACACCGATTTGAGAATAAACCAACGGCCACCTCAGCACTGAGAAAGAAAAAAAGAAAAAGTAGACGAAGGCAGAGATAAAATTCAGGGCAAGAAGTACGGTGATAACAGAAAGACACACACACTCGTTTAATACAGTAGACGAGTTTGAATTTGGTCATTGTTATTGTGTTTGTCACCTACATATTTGAAGATGTTTGAGTAATAGCAGCTAAAGAGGAACATGATAACAAACAGACGAACATACATCGACTATGGTTTGCATCCTTATCCTTCAATGTATCTGGATAATGACACCAAACACCTCTCTCTGAACCACGGCTGGGAATCCAGGGAGAACCAAATGAAACTGCAATGGATTCCAGTTTTGTTCATTCGCTGAAGCCAGTTTAGATTACCTACTGTGTCGTTTCAACTTACAGTTACAACCAGGAAGTGCAAGTGAGGTGTTTTATGATAAGCAGTGGGTAGGCATGTGTAATACGTGTCTGGGTGTGTTTGAGCGGCTGACGTGCGGAGAAAGTTAGATAAATGAATCTATGGCCCAAACGAAACTCAGCTTGCTCCTCAGGTTTTCAGAACAACTTGTGTAGCATGACCGACATTAACAGCTTGGATACAACTAAAATCAGAATGATTAAACAGTAGGCGGTGTACACATATATAGCACCCGAAATCGCCAGTTATCTAATCGTCGTCTGGGTTACGCGCTCAACCGCTTGATACAAAACCGACAAAGAGAAGAGACGTGGCAACACCGTTTACTGAAAGAGCGTGATAAAATCAGGCTACAGAGGCTCCAAATTATTGGGACGAGACGATTATCATACATAGCAATCAAACACAGAGCGAATCAAATAAAACGGTCATATAGAGTACTCAGGGCGGCAAAGCGAATCAAGTTAAAGGGGACATCAGAAAGCAACGCGACAAAACAATCTAGACAGCGCACAGGCGTTCCACTGCATATCTGAAGGGAACCATATCACAACCCACGGCCATATCATCCGAACAGGGCCGGCCGACGGCTACGGCGTGCTGCGTCCTGGTTGTTCCGTTAAGAGATGCGCCTCCCAACAAAATTGTCTTCACGTATTTGATCACCGATGTCTGCGTTCAGTCGCTCGCATCGGGTGGCAACAAAGACTAAGTAACGAAGAGGTTGGGAAGCGGGTATTAGGTATTGATTGTCAAACGAATTCTCTTGTCCATTCCTTACACTTGTACAGACTTAGATGGTTAGGTTACGTACTAGGGATTCCAGCTAGTCGTCTGCCACATCGAGCACTCCTTGCCGATGTTGCCGCCGACTGGCGTAAGGTGCGAGGTGGACAGATGATGATTTGGCGTAGACAAATGAAGTCGTTCACGACGGGGTTGGTCACTGCAGGTCGGGTTCGTCTTCCAGGTTGGGGACCTTGCGACGCACAGAGTCGGTGGTTAGAGACGTTACGTGAGATCGCGGCTAATGGAACTCAGTAGCGTGAGTGTTGTTATTGTGAAGTGAATGCACTTCATGACGTAGGGTAGTGAAAGCCTTAAGGAAGCTGTAGTGCTGATGACGCCTTACTTTCACTTGCAGCAGGGTTGTTTGTTTGTAACGTGTGATCATCTTGGTTTCGAATATTTTGATTACAGACAGGGTTGATTCATGATTAGGCCCTCTCCTCCCTCTTTTGTTCAACTTCTTAGTCGGGGCTTGCATTTTCGTTTTTACAGTTGCATGGCATTTAAGCATAACAGTTAATCATTGGTGTATTGTTGTCTCTAATGATGACGATGTGATGACTAGCTTAAGTCTGACTCACATTCTCACGAGACAACCCCGTTGACAACCGAATCATCTACCTCATCACGGGAAAGAGTGAACTACCATACTCAAACACTTAGGCACATTTTCCGGTGAGTGTAGCTCAGTTCCAAGTAAGTTTCTTCGGAGTTGTCGCCCCTCTTCGTCAGCAGCCTTCACTGTTTTGTTTAGATTCTATCCTTTACACTTCGTGGACTGTTGTCAGGACCAAAGGTAGCCTGAAGTGCATTACTCATAGGTACGGCTCAAATTTGAAAATGAACGTCACGATAGTGAGGCACAATACCGCAATGAGAGGAACTAAAAAAAATCGAAGTACATCCCACGGCAAAATTATAGGGCAACTCTATGTCCTGGCAACACATTTTGTTTAATAACTCGACAGGGACAACAGAACAAAAGCTGTTTGAGACCTAAGGATCGAATTTTACTAGAATTGCCTTTATAGAAAAAGAAACATGCGTAAACGTACGACAAACAGTCGCTACAGGAAATTACGCCGCCACCATGGGTTCCTATAACTTCTTTAGGCTTGTGCACTGATGGAGCAGGATGTCAGGCACATTGAGAACCGGTTATAAGTTACCATTCAGACGATGTTACAGCTGAAGGATTGTAATACCAGTGGTCTAGGTGCGAACGAAACGTAACATGACCAGTACTTCAGTACGGATTTGCTTGGTTCACATCATACGTGAAGTTGTGAACTGCCCGATTTGGAAAGAAAGCGGGTCTAAGCATTTCAATTCATGCAATCCAGCATAGGAGAAATTGCAAAAATACGTTGCATATTTACAGATACTCCCAGATCCCGTGGTAGAAAGTCAAGAAACATCGTGCAGGCTAAGCAACGAAGAAGTAGTTGTATCAACTCGATACGAGCGATGAACAGTACGACTGGTTTCAAATGAAAGTATTTTACGACCAAAAATAACACTTAAACTCAATGTAGCCATATGAATTGTGCCACCAACGCTAAACATCGCTTTACGTCCGAGGGGTGAGAAACTGTATGAAACCATTTCGTTAAATCAGCGACAGATAAACCATCGCCTGTTATGGGCCAGAATCCACGTTTCTTGGAGACTTCAAAAGAAACCTTAAGTTGGATCGGTCTGATGCACAAAAATACCACCCATGTGATCCCCAGAAGAAGGCGCATTACAGCTAAGGCGCTAACGACAGTCGTGCTGCAATGTTATGACGGAACAGTTCCAGCTTTTGGAGTAAGCAACCCATTAAACAAGACGATGCAACAATTGAAGTAGCATTTTTAAAGATGGCAAACATGCTACAATTTTCCAATGAGACAAAAAGTCAGACTTCGTATAGCAAGACAAAGCTACCAATCCAAGGGACAAAAGCTTTGGAATAGCCGGCCTGCGGTCTTAATCTTAATCCCATTAAAAAAACTCGTAGAGTTCATTCGTTCAGTATTTACACAAGAATGTCAAACTGAGCATCCTCAGAGGTCAGATGCCTAAAATTAAACCTTACTACGGTCTCCTGTCGGAGACAAGTCATCCAGCTGGCATGTCGGAGTACTGAAGCGATACGACAGAGATAAGTCGTAGTAAACCATTAGAGGTAAAGATCACAGAAGGTGGTTGTATAGTTTGGTAACGACGATTTATCACACTTTCGCGCATAACGCATCCCCTAAAAAGGCTATCCCGGCAAAATTTAGCCAACAACCCTCCAATACACTGTTTTATTTGTTAGAGAAACTGATTGATATCGAGTTGTCGATGGGGAGATATTGCTAGAAGATGGAGTGGCCGTGTAATTGTGTAACATAGCGTATATACGGCCAGCGGGTTGTTGATTAATGGAACATGTTTCTGTTCAATGACTGGTTATAAGATAGGAAAGTTGAAAAAGAAAGCCTGAACAGTCACTAATACGCTCGTAACTTACAATGTCCGAAGCAACAATGCCTTCAAATAATTTCAGGCAGTCTATGAGTTGGATCACTTATTGAGGTGGTGATTTCTACGCAAACATGAAAGGGTGCACCATAATTCGGATGCCAGCGTTCCAAACCAACTGCAAGTAATAAAAAACAACCGGAAAGTTAAAGTAACCAACCTGTTCAGCAATCGCTGAGTGGTATTTGACGGCAAGTGATTCAGTGTCACTGGGAGACTGTTTAGTCAGAAACACTGACGGAGTAGTGGCCAGTATACGAGCAATCGCTTGAGCCAGCGCCGGTTGTGTTCGAGGGTCTAGTGAGTTAATGCATCCGGAGGAATCCGAATAGGAAATAACGCCAGGAGAAACTAACGCAGATGCCAGTAATAGGCTTTTCACTCCGTTCCCTGGAATACGTCTGCCATTCTTGGACAGCCCAAGCGCTTTGGGGCGAGTCATAAGGCGAGACAAAAGATGACCGCAGGTCTTTTGAAGCCAATTCGGAGCCAAAGGCAACTGAACAGACCCCTTCACCTGTTAAGGCAACCAAGAGCAAGGTCATAAACCGGTATGAGCACCAACGAAATTAAGATGTTCAGAGTAATGAACGAATGACCAAATGATACGCAAACTTCGTGAGTAGACCCCTACAGTTAGCTGAAAGACTCCTGTGCAGGCACAAACGAAGGAATATCATTCCGCACAAGCGATAAAGCAAACAGAGCTGATGAAGAGGATAGTATTTTTTGCATACTCCAAAGGTTTGTAACCGAACGGGGTGACTGTCATAAAGTGGGGTCGGAGTAGCTAATCGCATAACCATGGGACCGAATGTAAGTATTAACGCGATAAACAACATATGAGTAATGTACAGCTTCAAAAGAGGAAAAGACTGAAATTGGCAACTATAAACGAAGAATAATAAAATAACTACCTTTACGCCACCAGCAGTACCACCTTGCAATATGAACAATTCCTTCATAGCCACGTGGCCAGGCAAGTCGCACATCAGTTTCCACAACAGCCTTCTAGCATCATAAGAAATATTGGGTTGTCGCGGGGAAAGTTGTGAACCGGATTGGTGAACAACCCGTGATGGTCCGTAAGCAACTTGAACCAATGCTGCAATTAGGTCTCCAAGGAATAAGTTAGGAGATAGAAGCCGATTCAACTGATCCAGTTTGGATTCACGCAACTGAAGTAGACATTTTGCAATCTGCGGGAGGGGGGAATAAAATGCCAAACAATCAAACCTGTCGGGAATAATAAAATTATTCTAGGCTGATTACAATACGTGATTACTATACAGACTCGCACTCACAAACATATGCAGGCTCAGACGCGACAAATATCCACGGGATGAACGCCTCATGAAGTTTACCAACCAACAAACACTCCTCGGGTTCGGTGCGCCGCGTGTGGTTTAGGTAACATTAAAGCACTCAAATGTCAACAGACAAATTGTTGGTGCTAACACACAGCAAAACACTGTAAACAACAGTCTAGTAACAAGTTCGACACAAATCGGTAGATACTACTTTCTGCTACCCGCATCGATTGCATTGTGCGAGCAGTTAAATGGTTTCCAGATAATATACAAATCAAAACATCACAGGACCGTGAAAAGCAGAGATAATTCAGGTGTTCCGTCGATCGTCGAACTTGGGAGTCAGACTGAAAACGTTCCATCACCAAACGAGATGACATTATCAGTAGATAAGCGTTCGGGCGCTGCGGTTGGTTAAATTTGGTCAGCTCCTCACTTGTCGCAATCATAGCTTACATTACTACAACGGAAGCTGTACCCGAACCCTGGTCAGAAGAGCAGAAACTCACTAAACTACTGCAGAACTCAGAAGGAAGGAACAAAAATGCCTTCACGGGGATTGTCTTCATGAAGGATACTCAGGCATTTCCATCAGACGCAGTTTACTGCAAAATAAAAGCAACGCAAACCCTACGCAATAATCAACAAAATGGACCACTCTTCCATATATCAGAAATGATTACAAGGCTCCCGCGACCACATGGCATCACCATAGAATACAAACGAACCCTAACTGAACGGAGAACTTTATCAATGCTAAAAAGAACTCAAACCCACTCATGAGAGAACAAAATATGAAAAATCAAATGTAACGACCACGGAAAACAATACGTAGGCCAAACCACACGAAAGCCATCTACGCGGCCAAACGAACACGAATTAGCTATCACAAGACGATCACTTTTCGTTGATCTCTGCCAACGAGGATCAAAATGAACATACTCAACATGGAGGAAGCAGAAATCCTTGTTCACACAAGCAGGGAACAGGCGACAGAAGTACTGGTGGTCAGATATTCGCACGCCGTTTCGACAAACAAACACACTGAATCAGGTAACATCTACGAACCAATGCAAGAGAAGGATTTGAGGAAACGCAAATGTGGCCATGACTCAATGCCAACGCGAAGCTGGAAGGATCAACATGAGCATATCAAATCAATGGTTAAAGATCAACAGTGGACAACCAATCATAGAGAAGATCAAAAGAAGACTTGATCGATTGGGTCGAATTCAAAAAAAAACAAGCAAACAGTAAAAAAAAAACAAGATTTACTGAAGGTTTTTCTGCTGACATGGTCAAGGACAAAAGGATGTAACCAATGAAACTTTAGATCCACAGGGACAATGACAAAAGAAGTAACCCATTAGATTTAAGATCAAAAGGCCATTCTACCATTCAGCATAACCAGACATAAATTGAACACTACCCACAAATGACCGCAGCTGTCGGATTCCCACAGATTTTCCCGTCGGCCCCTTTCGAAAAATAGGCAAGCATTTATCAACATTCGTAAATCGCAGCGCTCAGACGTATAGGCCCAAACACCTACACGTGGATGATGTCACATCGTCCGTTGATAAAATGTTTGCAATCTGAATACAAAGGTCGGCGAACAACCAACCAATTAAATCGAGTTGACGAATCCACAACTATTTTAAACAGTATACACAATTTGACAAAAGCATCGGTTCAGTGATGGTGAAATAAGACTAACTAAAAATAGGGAAACCCATAAAAGTGCGAAAATGCATTCCGAAGTTTTGACAACCACGGATCTTCTTTATCCAAGTGATTCATTCTTGGAACCTGATTAGTTTGTTATGAGTGCTTGGAGGTCGTATGCCCGTCGAAGCATAAGTGGTACATTGAGGCAAACTGTTCTGCCTCACATAAAAAAATACGCCTGAGGAATACTGGTTAAAACCATGAATGTCGTTAAACAGACTCGGAGGTAAAGACACATTGACCAATTACCTGAGATGCCTACCTCAACTTGCAAATAACGGTTGAAGGGAACAACCATCAACAGTTCAAACGTGGACCATCCGGCGTTCAGATAGGAATAACTAACGCATTCTCATAACCTGTCCTTTCTTAACCAACTGAACAAAGAAATTATAAATCCGACTAGGAAGCCATATATATATATCTGTGGGAACTGTTAGATTTATCCTTACTCCTGTGGTCATTGGAGTATATTTCGTTAACAAGGGTAACACATGAATAACGAAAGTTATAATGCATTCTTAACAATAAAAGTTTTTTGGTAACATCAGCTTATGGATTACCAAAGTAACGCTTGTCATTCATGATCATCCCAGTGTATCACGGCACGTAAGTATTTAACTGCATGCAACCTCCAAATGAGACCGAGTATTTATGTCTATCATTCTAAACTTATCTGCAAACAATCGATTTAATAGGGAAATTCATAAGTCGCCCACACGTCCAGGAAGCTCTATTTCCCACTGTTGGACAGTCAACACATTTGGATCATGCCGAATTGTGTTCTTTACCGTGAATCAAATTAGCATAAAGGTTGGCCATCTAATTTTTTGGATTTCTGTTCGTAATCTCACACTTCTAACAAAGCCCAAACATTCCATAAAAAAGCTCATTGTAGTCACCCACACTCATTACTGTGGAGCAGTCTCAACTTGACCATTAAAACTAAACGGCTAAAAAATTTAAACACAACATGCTTGGTACATGAAGAGCACGAAAAAACCAGTCACAAACGTGGATCTTACGATTTGATAGGGATTCCCATATAAAGAAACTAGATATGATAATCAAAAAGTTATAACGATGGTGTCAATTATCATACACAAAAACAAAGTATAAAGAGTACGATACCTAGAAAAATACGATGTACGAACCTCCAACAGCTTCGTTTGGCGATCAGGATCATGAGGATTCTTCGGACATTTGTAATAGGTGACAGAATCCAGACGCAGTTCGAGTGGGAGACCAACACCCTCGTCTAACAGCGGATAGAAACCAAGACAAACGAGAAACTGCATGCATTTCCGCAGCTTTTCTTCGTGCGCCACACTGAATAGATTATCACAGTTGACGCCCACTTCCGGACTGACTTCAGCACATCTTCTCAAATAGTCTACGCAACATACGCAAAAAGCTTCGTGAACTTCACGTCCTTCAACTGAATGAAAAAGTGCGACGTCACCGACTTTGTTCATATACTGTTCTACGCACGCGGCAAGATCCCCACTCGGATTGGTTGTTAGCAAGTGAGGATGGGGCAGTAACACATCAATGGCATTCAGAACAGTACGTTCCATGGTAGAGTAAAGATAAAGCCAAACTATAAACAGGAAATAACCATATAACAGTCTGCAACGACAATTATCACTTTTAAATATATGTCTAAAAAGTGATCCACAATGTTTCGAACAAAACAAAACAACGAAAATAACCCAGAAATGATGATACACTAATGGTCTACTGAACCAACTATGATCCGGGCAGAAGACGCTAAGGATAGACCTACAAACTGAAGGAAAACCATGGGCCGAGGGAATAGTCATTTAAACATAACTTGTAGCATGCCTTTTATTCACTGCAACAACGTTCAAACAGTCCATACGATGGCAGTTTCAGAAATGTCCATGTTAGTGGGAAACTCGTAAAGAACGTAAATGATTGGACATTCGCAAGAATCGATCGAAGCCGCAGTAAAGAATGTACAAACACCAGAAGCAGGTGGATATCGGGCAAAATGATAAACCAAAGGAGCTATCACGAATAGAAATCCAATCAGCTGATGAGGAATGACATCAGAAATACCAAGCAGACAGGTGCATGACATAAATCAAACTCTGCTGCACTGTAGGTTGGAACTTGTGTTTGAAAATGCGGGCTCACAGCCAGTGATCCTGCTTTACAGAACAACTCTCGCTACACCAATACTGTGATTGGTAAACAACGCAGTGAAACAACCAGAGCCAATCCTGTTCCCAAACGGAATCATGAAAGACTCGCAGACGAAGAAACGAACTAAAAGACTAAAAGTACTCGTTTAAGGACTTGACTAATTGCTCAAAGGCTACTTCAAAATACCTCCCGAAGGTCACATTAACTGCGTCTCTAGTTTGTTCCTCAGTATAAAAGTTTGTGAATCGTGCAGATAACTGTGTATATCTATGTTCGCAGATTATGAAGGATGTTCACCTTACGTATGCTATCTATAAGGTAATCGATGAGATTATGAATGGTAGTCGTCGCCTGAGTAGTAGCAGTCACCCAGTTCTATAAAGTAAGCTCCGCGACATCAAATAGCAATATACAACCTTACGGACAGAAGAACTGAGTATCAAATCCTCCATAACCTCCATAACCATGAAACAAACTCTAGAATAAGAAACCGGTGTAACAGTGAGATTACACAATAACCCCAAACCACTCACATAGACACCAAAAGGCGAGTGCTTATGGAGAGTCCAATTTATTTACAAGGAATGAGTGTGGTGATGAAAGAGTTTGTGGGGTAGTCGTTACTACTTTGTAATCATCTGGAGCAAGTGGTGTTTCAGAAGACGAACATGGTAGGGCTAGTGTGAGCAATCCTGATATACTGGACGGCCCGATCATTCCATTCGATCTCCTTTTTTTCGCCTTCCATGATTCATTCTCTTCCATCTTGAAACCCAAAACAGATTCTTCAGGTTCGGAGTCTGGAACAAGCCGCTTTCGATGTTTCGTTGGAGGCGACTCAAGTTTGCAGACAATGGTGGAACTATCAGTAGATATTTTCGAGTCATTTCCGAAAGATGTAGTTATGTTTTTTTTGTTCTTTTTTGGGTGCTTTTTATGGATATCTGAGTCCGCACACTCCTGTTTTTCTTCTTCCTCTTCGTCTTCTGAACTAGAGATAAATCTCTTTACAAGTGCTTGCGACTGCGTAGTAACGCTATGAACCACACGAACAAGTTCCCCACGAAGGATGAGCAAGTTCGGATGTAAACAAACTGCAGAGAGACGAACCACAACAACATCATCGACATACAAAGTGACCTGACTTTCTGGATCATTCTTCTCAACTCCGGTGAGCACGCTACACGTTCCCGTTTCGGAACATCTGGGTACAGTTACAGTGACGTTGGAGACGTTCGTTTTACAAAGCACCAAATGTGGCTGCACAGCACATACAGTAGCCGTCAGCTCTAGGCCTAGGCGGGGGGTAAAAATACACACGTTGACCTGTGCGCGAACATGAATAGTCGGCAACTCCGGGCGGATGGGGACAACAATGCAATTTGGGTCTCGAGTTTCGCGATCACAGGTCATGATGTGAAGTGTATTCTTCTGATACTCAATGAGAAGAGCATTCAAGTCCGGCACAAATTTGTTCACATGGGAGTTCAGATACTTTAGCACCGTGCGAGTCGTACGTCTGAAATTTACTGGGTAGACTGGAACAGTGAACGTCCAAACCTTATTTTCCATTGTTAAGTGGGTTGAGCTGTAAAAGCAAGGGAAAATGTTCAGGTTTATACACAAACCGGAATAAGTCGCGTTTTAAACGACGGAACTACCAAAAACAACGGCACCACCCGTTGAAAAAAGAATGTTAGATCGCTCAAACGAGAATGAAGACTGTAATTAGATGGTGCCATGGGCCATACATGAGCTGGCAACAACCAAGTCCATCGAACGTATACAACAGCATCCGGCGTAGACAGCTTTGTTAGCTTGCACCTTCATCGTCCAGCCACCTCGATCCAAACTGCAGCAAACGTACATTAGCTGACATACAAAGTTGTGAAATAAGGAGACAAGGCCAACAGAATTCTGCTGTTGCTGATAAAAACCATCGTGACAAATAATAGTTGTAACTATAAAAATGAGATAAGTAAACCTATTAGCGGCTTCCGCGGTGGTCGAAGTCAACGCCGAAGCAAAACGCGCATCGAATAGACATTGCTATCCCCAGCTTGCCAGCGATATACTATGGTGTCTACGTTGCATTGCAGACTAGGGAGTATTATCCGTACAATTTAGGTCTCAACGTCGACCACCCAGCAGTAGCTTCGGACCTCTACTGACAGCCCGCGAGGAAGCTTTCTAGGAGATAGTTGACAATAAAGTCGAACAGAAAAAGAAATTATAACAACCTTGTTAGGCATCATCTGCGTTATTGAATGATCATCATAAGTAACAGTACGCAATCACTTGGCTCGGGACAGTATGACAGAATGCCCATTGATAGAATGCCTATTGAACTAGTTCCCAGACAAACCATTCCTGGCAAGACAATCCCAGACTGTTCGTCTATCAATCGAGTCAAAAGTTTTTCAGTGTACAAAAGAACGATCAACATTGGTGGCCAGTAGGTATAGTTGTATTCTAAAGAATGGAGGTGTTCGCCAATGTTGTTCGACTTTTTCAATCTTGTTCAAAGTTATCACGGACGAAATTCTGGAAGATGGATTTAAAGAACCCAGCAAGCCTGGTGTTGAGATCTACCTGGCACTGGGCTGACCGATATGGAGTACTTAGCCACTCTGCCGAAGACATGCAAATCATGCTGAACAGCATGAGTGACCTGGTTGGTTTGTACGGAATGCCCTTCGCACCTTCAGAGCGCTGCTACAAAAAGGAGCAGTCTCACCTCATATTTCTTGTTATAAGCAATCCGTTTGAGATTATGTGATTTTTTGCTAACTTGGACACCAATGCTGATGGACTGACAATGAGAATAGCAGTCTCATGTTGCTTTTACCACGCTGCGTATTCTAACGTCAGAATGACAACCGGTCGTCGCAGAAAGGAGTGTATATTGATTGTGTGCATTCTGTCTCTAATCTACGGTTCAGAAACTACGCCTGTTCAAGACTAACATATCAACAGACTTTCGCTGGACCGTCGCTGATTCAACTGATTAGCCTGAATCAAGTGGGACAATTGCGTGGCTCACGCGACGGTTCGCCAACGTATACTTCAGAAGGCTCGAGAAAGGTGATCAGTTGCTCAAATAATTAGACTACACAGGCTTTGATGGTTGGGTTACGTACTCCGCATGCTATCTGAGTGTTAACCACATTAGGCATTACAAACTAGTACCACCAACAACCGGGTAAAACCACATGGTGGCTAAACAACAAAGCGGCCAGAAAACATGGAAACCCTGACTAACCCGTTGAGTAAGGTGAGTACATGTCGTCTATCTGGTTAGGGACCTCATTCAAATCGCTGAGTAGAAACGTTATCCAAGAAAGCAACGTGAGCAACCAATGGCGAGCCTTTAACCACAACATTATCAGTATCGTGCTTAGCCCTGTATTATCAGATTTCATCCCTTCTGATAATTTTTCTGTGGAAAATTTCACACCAAAGTTGCAGTGAGCGACAACTAGAACTATAGAACTTGCGTATCAAACACACGGTTGCCGAATGAAAAAACAATCGTGCAGAAGACTTATCGTCGTAGCTACGAAGAAAGCGGAACCTTATCAATCCTTCACAGAGTTGGTCTCCGTATATTTCAGCAAGCTTGCCAAAAACTACGGTGGTCAATGATTTTGATGCGGGTGGTATCCGACTTATCTTTCGAAGTTACTGACACACGTTGTGATAATTTTTCTTGAATATAGGAGGGCTTGTAGTAGAGCTCGAGGTTGAAACTGCGACGTTAGAAAGTTAGGAAGTACCCAACGGGATGTAAGAAGAAACTAAGGCATAAGACATAAGTTCCATTATTGCACGGAAGGTCCCGCTTGGTGTTTGATTAGATAATGCGAAATGTAAATAGATACGTCCAAAATACCCCGTACTACTCAACAAATAAGCCGTCCCACAGTCGAACTCTTTTTTCAGAACTTTGATGACAGTTACTCTGTTGGCGATGAAGCCACGTTTATCAGTTACATCTGCATAGAATAGAAGTAAAATTTACTGAATTGCTCTCCAAAATTCAGTGTATTCGTTTGGTCCAGCTAACTATTCGTGAAGTAGTTACCCAAATCCGTCTCATTTTCGTAAACGGAATTTCTGTGTTCATAACTACTACGTTGAAAACGATGGCTACAAAATTCGGAAACCACTTTTGTAGTACCACTCAACCTGCTCTGCAACAGGCGCTCAAATTTAACCTACATCGTTACAAAATATGTTTCTTGCTTCCTCTATATCCGACACCATTATTTTTGACTGCAACCTCGATGACTTCTAGCTTGTCAAGAAACCTTTCTGGGAATTTTATGGAGCGCTAAATTATTGAAGTCCCTTCACTTCATCCTAGAGGTGTATTTGAAACTGTTGTAAATCTGAGTTCTAAAACTGTTGTTCGTTGCACAGAAGCTGAGATGTACCGTCCTTCTGTACCCCAAGTTAGTTTCATGTTCAGTGCTGACAAAACGTACACCCGCAACACTGGAGATCTCCTTGACAATCTAACTGTTCAGAATTCTCCTCAGCAAATTTTTCACCATACCGACAAGATCGGAAAGTAAAAATAGTATAACCGACCTGCCTGTTTGAAACAGAAAGAAAATAGATCCATGTCACACAACACAAGAATTCTAATTACAACTTTAGGGGTGCGTAAACTAGCACCCGAACATCATTTTTAGATGGTTTGCAGCTTGGCTCGTTCCTTGTCAATAATGTCACAACCAGACCGGACACTGACGCGGTGTAACGGCTTGCAAATCTCGATTGCTAAACTGGACGGTATGACCACCATATACACAGTCATTTATAACAGGCAGATCAATAAGTAGAGGTCTGGCAAACCACAGTCTCCTGGTCCTTCCATCAACCACGTGCGTGACCCTTCCCATCACGCCGACCCACGACAAGATACGCCTGATAACCTCCATCACCAGGTGTCTCAGCTAACACTCACCGTGGACAACTTAGCTGAACGCCTCATGAAGGACTGTAACTTCACACACATTCGACCCCACTCTCGCTCACGACCTTCCACATCTAAAGCCGAAACCTCTAACATTTGTTGTCATCACAAAGGTTTCGATGAAAACATCCGCAAATGCACACAGCCATGTGCACATGCCAGTCTGCTTTCTAAGGGAACATCAAAGAAACGACCTGGCCAGCCAGTAATGGTGACGGCTGCCGCTGACCAGACCAACAGTCGTCTCTTTACCGTCCACGACAACTCTACTGGACTTCGTTTTCTCATCGACACCGGTGCAGAGGTCAGCGTTATACTTCCAGGTAAACTTAAACGCGATCTCAAACCCGCAGAGTACACACTACAGGCGGCTAACAATTCCAAAATGGCGATCAACGGCCAACATTTGTTGACGGTCGACCTCGGACTATGCCGAAGTTTCCCTTGGATATTTATCATTGCCGACGTCCAACACTCAATCATTGGCGTCGATTTTCTCACAAAGTACGGTTTGGCTGTTGACCTCAGCCGCCGGAAATTGGCAAGCAGCACAACTACTTTGTACGTTCAAGGTGAAGCCACCACCATCAATTCGATCGGACTTAGAACGGCTTCACGGGAAGCCAACCAGTAAACAGTGCCGTTGAAACAATTCCCGTCGCCTAAACATGATGTCGTTTATCACATCATCACTAAGGGACGACCCAGATTCGTGCGTCCACGCCGACTGTCCATTGAGAAACTAAAGATCGCCAAAGCGGAATTTGTGAAGATGCTGCGTCCTGGAAATCATTCGTCCTTCAAACAGCCCGTGGTCATCGCCTTTGCACATGGTGCCCAAGAAGACGGTGGGAGACTGGAGACCATGCGGCGACTATAGAGCGCTGAACAACGCAACTGTGCCGGATAGCTATCCTATTCCGCATAATCATGACTTTTTCATCGACCTATCTGGAAGAGATTTTTTTCACATTGGATTTGATCAAGGCACATTACCAGATTCTTGTGGCCCCCGATGACATCGATAAAACAGCGATCACAACCCCCTTTGGCCTATTTGAATTTGTTCGTATGCCCTTTGGCCTCAGGAACGCCGCCCGAACCTTTCAAAGCTTCATTGACCAAGCCCTACGCGGACTAGACTTTGTGTTCGTTTACACTGATGATATACTCGTTGCCAGCAATAATGCCCAGGAGCACCTGTCTCGTTTGAAATATAGATTCGACCGTTTAAACCACTACGGCGTCACCATCAACACAACCAAATGCGTCTTAGGTGCCTCTTCCATTGACTTTCTCGGTCATCGCATCGACAGAGACGGCATCAGACCGCTACCGGAAAAAACCAACGCCATTTCGGATTATCCATGACCTTAATTTATAAAAAGCCTCCGTTGGTTTTTGGGGATTGCTAATTACTGTTATTGCTTCATCCCCAATTGCTCCGACGTGCTCAAACTACCGACGGATTTGCTGTAAAATAACCCCAAAAAGTTCGTCTTCACCCCAGAAGCCACCGCCGCTTTCAATTCCGTCAAGCAGACTCTGGCCAGCGCCACATCTCCAGGATATCTCAGTACGGATGAACACGTACGGTTAGTTCTAAGGACCGACGCATCCCAGTCTTCTGTCGGCGGTATCTTGCAGCAAATAATCGGTAATGAAATCCGACCGCTATCTTTCTTCTCCGGAGAACTACAGCCTGTTCAAACGAGGTACAGCATCTTCGGCAGAGAACTGCTAGCTATGTACCTCGCCGTTAAGCATTTCCGACATGTGTTGGAAGGATGTCAGTTTGCCATCCTTACGGACCACAAGACGTTAACACACGCCTTTATCAACATCGTTATCATGGACAGCAATACATCAGTGGTTCACACTGACGCTTAACTGCCACACAACCAGGAAGGAAAGAAAAAAACCTATGATAAGAGAGTAAAAAAAGAACGGGAGGAGGAATGGACCTAACTACTAAAAATAACTACGTCTCTATCCAAACATAAAACATAAAGGCGCCTACACCTTGCAAACAAACAACCGAGCTGTAAGTGGAGTGAGGCGTCATCGGCAAGACAGCTTCCTCACGGCTTTCACTGCCTCGCGTCATTAAGTGCACTCACTTCACAGACAACTCGGACAAACAACGACAACATTCACGCCACTGAGCTCGGTTATCCGCCATCTCACCTAAAGGTTCAAGCTATCGACTCTGTGAGTCGCGAGGGCTCCAGCCCGGGAGACGAACCCGATCTACAGTGCCAAAGCCCTACATGAACGACTTCACTTGTCTACGCCAGGTCATCATCTGTCCATATGCTTTCAACACTTCTCCAGACAGATAATCCCCGAGAGAAACCCGCCACTTAGACTTCCTCTCCCAGTTCACGATGGACATCTACCACATAGATGGTCCCAACAACCTAGTCGCAGAAGCCTTATCTCGTGCAGACATTCATCACTTATCCACATTTCCCATCGATTTAGAAGTCATAGCGGCGGCACAACAAAACGATGAAGAATTCAATCAACTGCGACCTCACCACTCCCTGAAATTCGTTCAACTACCACTCCTGCACTGCGACTCCAAAACACACTGTGACATCTCGATCGGTAAACCCCAACCTTATGTCCCTCTTAACTACGGAAACATTTTCAATCATTTTCATTCTATCTCCCATCCTAGCATCCGTTCCACCGTCAAGCTAATCACCGACCATCTTGTCCGGTCAAACATGTGCAAAGACCTACGTGAATGGACCAAGCATTGTTTATCCCGTCAGCGAAGTAAGGTACACCGCCACACCATCACCACACCTGGCACTTTCAGTGTACCGGACGCCCGCTTCAAACATGTCCACATTGACATTATACGCTCACTTTCACCTCCGAACGGCTTTACGCACTTGTTGACCTGCATCGATCGTTTCACACGATGGCCACAAGCAACGCCCATACGCGACACCTCAGTCGAGAACATCGCCCGGATGTTTGTGGAAACTTGGGTATCCTCTTTCGGCGTACCTGCCTCCATCACTACTGGCCGCGGTTCCCAGTCCACATCCATGCTGTTTCGCTATCTACGGCAATTACTCGGCAGTGAACACTTCCGAACAATCCCCTATCACCCAGCCTCAAACGGTTTAGTGGAACGTTTCCGTCGTCAACTTAAAGCCGCCATCCTTGCTACAACATCTGGCTCGAACTGGTCGGAAAACTTACCACTTATTTCGCTTGGCATCCGCAATACTATCAAGGGGACATCGGCTGCACCCTGGCTGAACTCGTCGATGGCATCACCTTACGCCTGCCAGGTGAAATGTGTAGCGACTATAACAAATGATATGTTTGATAGTCGCATTCACTTGTACATTTTTGATGACTGGCTTTTTGCCTACTTTCGTTTTAGTCAAGCCATTCCATTTGTAATATCTGTCCTGGGGCTACAATTACAACTCCCTCCGTGCCCCGCTAGCTTGACGTGCCTTCCCTGTACACTCTACTTTCCAGGGTCGATACCAATACACGAGGGTCATCGCGCTGAGTCCTTGTTTTTCGTTGTCGATCGGTTTTTGATAGTGACCACAAACTGGGTATTAATCTGCTGGACCAGTTCCAACAAATGTTTACGGATTCTAGATCCACTGGTGAGATAGACCCAACGTCATACGTCACACGTCTGAAACGCATCATGAGCAAGTTGAGGCCCACCCTGAGGCAGACTCAAGTGCATAAAGATATGCACACTTGCCCCTTCGTGTTTATCAAGGCTGACGCACAAAAGAAGTCCCTCCAGCCACCCTATGACGGTCCGTTTAGAGTGCTCGAACGCAAAGACGAGTACTTCATCATCAACCGTAATGGCGCTCGTGATTCAGTAAGCGTCGACCGCTTAAAAATGGCCTATGTGGACCCCTCAGACTTGCCTCCTCCTCTTTCTCCGGTCGTAACTTCCTCTTCGTCCCATTCACATTTTCCGAACAAACCCATTCCACAAACCCCATAAACATTTTCAGACTCCAATACCTCCGCTGAGAATGTACAACTCTTTCATTCCCCTCTCACACAGAAACGTTGCGGATGACGGCACAAACCTCCCGTCCGCTTTGCAGACTACACAGAGTAATGCCACTGATCTTTTAGAGTGCCCATACCTCAATCAACGCTCTGGGGGGGGTTCTGTAATGTTTCCTATTTCATAATTCTTTTTGCTATTCCCACTTTTCACTTTCCTTAACTTCACACGTACAGCCCACGTTTAAACCAAGCTAATCGAACTAATCAATAAATACGAAACACACTTCTTGGGTCGTGAGCCACGCGTTCTCTCTGCGTTCAGAGTCGCTATAGCGACTCTGTTTACTATAGTAAACAGATTTCTGGGGAGTCAGAAATTAACGGAATCAACCAACAAATTTTCTTATCTATCGGTCATCGGAGTAATCTCCGTTGTGGCCTCGGAAATTACTAAGGAGCGACACGACAGATCGTATCCATTGGATACTGCAATCGTTGTAGTGGAAATCTAGACCAACGCATCTTGAAGAACTACTGTGAGTCGACTGCCTTCATTTTCGTCATCCTTTTGATCTCGTATTCATACCTGAATTTTAGTGTTTCGATCTACTACAGTCATGACGATGTAATCACCGTGATATTATCATTCAGACCAAGATCGAAAGATTATTACAAGACGGCATCAACGAAACTTCGCGATCACCGTGGCGTGCACAGGTCTTCGTCACTACCCATTAACGAAAAAGAAAAACAAAATACCGCATTCGAAGCGTGCAATAGCACACACCAATTCCGCCACACAATTATTGGAGTGACCAATGGTGTTGCAAGTTTTAACCTGCAACATCATTGGTCACTCAGCGATTCAGCGATTGTTACACGGGTTCGAGGCAGAGGCCCAAGGGTCTCGGATCCGGTCGGTTTTTCTTGTTCTGTGTCAAGCGGGCATTTGCTGATCTGAAAGGCATTCATTAAAAACGGGGTGTAGCGCCGCTCTTGGGAATTACAGTAAATACCACAGAACAAACTAAGATTACTGGCATATAGGAATTTTCGGAAAATGAGAGTCAAGTAATGCTTTAAAGCGATCGCTAGAAGCGCTAATGAGGACCTCAGCAGGAAGACTGTTCCATAAGTTAACAACCCTGTAGGAAAAAAAACTGTTGTCCAAGGAAGGTCCTAGGACGAAGCTTGAAA
>LUCH01008108.1:14850-26378 GCA_013368495.1 Paragonimus heterotremus | reverse complement strand
CCCTCGTCCTTCAGAGAAACGCTGTTCCTCAGTGCCTCCACTCCGTTGCACGTTACACAGACTGACGGGATCCGGGTGTCTTGGGCCTCCAACCTCGAACCAGTGAATAAATCGCTGAAATCGCTGAAGAAGTCAAGGTCATGCATGAACCTTGGGTACTTTTCAAATTGCTTGGCGTGTTTCGTAGGAAACGGTTTCGCACCCGGGTGAAGTTAACTTGAACGGTCGATTTTTCCGATTAATTGTTTTATGAATCCGTTGGCAGGTTAATTAATGTCCGAATACACGTTCCGATCAACAGCACATAATTATAAACTTTCCCCTGTAGTAGTGCATTTATTCACATAGAAAGAGGAAATAAATCCATCGATTTGCATATAAATATATATATATATATATATATACCTGTATATGCCTATGAATATGACATTACATGTGGTCGGATAGTGTGTGATTAAATGTATTTGCCCGTGAATATGGCCATATTCATGAGTAGATACATTTACTTAATGTGGTTATGGATTTTTTCTTCATTTTTCTACGTATCTTCCCACACACATGGGCTGTTAAACATGCGAACGTCTGCGCATCTCTGAATGTCACTGCAATCACTATTTTGCGAGACAAAGTGAAGTGTGTCATGTTTCATATATTTTTAAACAACATTATTTGTACTGTTTTACTTAAACTTGGTAAAACTTTCATATCATTGAATTTTCGGAAATTTTTGTATGAAAGGCTACCGACTCTCGTGTTTCATTTTGTATGAAAGGACACTGACTTTCGTGTTCATTTGATGCTGTCGCTTCTGTAGTCGGCATTGCTGTAATGAACTGAGCAGTTTTAGGGGTTATGTGAAAGGTTTCTGCCTTTGTTTCCAACAGTTGGATATATGTATCGGATGAAAAACTGGGCAGCCTCTAAAGCAAATCGGGCACTCTATCAACTGAAGAAGACAGTGACCCCCAAAGAAATCCGGCGTCTTTGTGCCTCTGTATAAGGCTTACGTGAGACTGCATCTAAAGAATTGTGTGCAGACCTGGTTTCCCTATTTGGCCAAGGATGCTAAGGTCCTAGAGAGGGTGCAACGTAGGTTTACGAAGTTTTTCGTAGACTTTCGGGGAATGGATTACTCCAGCAGAATTAAGCACCTTAACCTCTTCTTAGAAAGAAGACGAAAAAGGGGAGACCTTATAGAAGTCTTTGAGATCCTGAGTGGGTTGTCTGAGGCGGGGGAGAAGCTGTTTATTCTCAACGAAAACTCATCGCTGAGAGGGCACGAGTTAAAGATTGTGAAGGAAAGAGCTAAGTCTCAAATCCGGGCCAGTTTTTTCGGATATAGAGTTGTGAACAGTTGGAACAAATTACCTTCCGAGATAGTGTTGGCCAACACGGTAACCGACTTTAAGCGAAAGGTTGATGCTTGTTGGTTGACATTATTTCCGGATACGGAGTGATAAGGTGACCAGGACCAACTTCACCTGATGGCAACCCTTTCTCTTTCCTCTGTCGACATCCTTTTTAATGCTTTTCACCTCTTCTTTATTACGAGTTATTGACAGGTTGCGTAGGACCTCTCTATTAGTTATCTGTCCCTCAGCTCTGTTATCAAAACCAGGAAGTATTTTTATTCTGTCATCCAGGAGTCTGGTGGAGATATGTTAGCACCAGTGTTGGCTTTGATCCTGTCTATTAATCTGAGTATACCATGATTGCTAACGGTGATTCCAATCCCGCTTTACTCCATCATATAACCTCTGGCACTCAAAAGATCGCTTGCATGGTCCGGTTGAGGACTTGATCGGGGATATTCTCGCTGTTCTTTTAATAATCTACTGTGTTCTACATACCACTGAAGATTCCAAAACATTGTTAAAGGTAAGTTTTTCTTCTCCATTTGTCGCAGCACGGTGGGATCATCTGAGCTCACTGGTGCAAGAAACTAGACATCAATCGGCCACTAGCCTCAAGTCCTGTGATCTGATCTGATCTGAACTACTCGGTTATCAGCCGACACGTCCAGTGAACTGAAATGACCGTACCTTGAGTTTGAATTCCCTGGAGTGTTGTTAAACACTTTCGTATTTCTGACACGAACTTTCGTTTGAAAAATGCCAAGCTTTCTGTCGGGTTTTGTCATCGCTGTCTTGTTTGGGCAAGTTTGTTATCCGCTCGTTAGTTCGTTGGTAACTCGGAATTTCACTCGTTTCCTCATTGCCATTGTCTGCTTGTGTTTGTGCTTTGTTAGTGTCATGTGCATCGAGACATACACGCAGTTACCGTTACTTGTTATCGAATAACGTATTACTCCATTGCGTATCGTGTTACTTATGATTTTTACTATTCCTATTTCGTAGTACTGAGAACTCACTTACTTCATATTGTTTGTTTCTGTTGACGATGACCCGCGTCAGATCTAGTAGTGCTGAGGTTCAAGGGGGTTCACCGTGGTTGTCACAGGGGCAAAATACCTAAACAGGATGGTCCGTAGTGCTGCCAGAGCCACATGTGGTACCACGTCAAGTACGCTAGATTTGACGAAGATCATTACAAACAGCTGGCATCTTCTGCCAATCCTTTTCATTCGCATGAGTTGCTGGTTTCGGGATAGCAAAATTCCCGCTTTGCATTTGACTCACCGTGTGTGCATCACGAAGATTGAACCAACGCAGAAAACCTGACTGCAAATGCAGGACCCTTCTTAATTATGTATCTGCTTTCGTTTCTTTCACAGTAGGTAGCGTGAATCTGTACTAGCGGACTTCGTCCGAAATGAAATCGAAACTACTGCGCCCGTAGCCCGTGCTCTCTCTTGTATTGGAGTCGCTAGGAAGGCAGTTACCCACTCGGATGTACACATAGAAGAGGCTGCGATAAAATTAAAGGGAGCTCTCAGGGAAAGATTTTTTTCTGCAGCCGGTTCTTCACAATTATGTCGGAACTAACCGAGGTGGTCTTGACATATTCCTTTTCCCCGGACGCCACAAACTCACGAAGAGGCTGCGCGCCAAACCGGTCAAAATGTCGCCTTGCTTTTTGGTAACCTGCCTTTTGGTTACGTGCTATACTCAACAACAAAACAGTTCTTGAGAAAACACTGGCTTCGAAACCCCTCTGCTATCCTGAAGGGCGTATTTCTCGATTGCTTTCTATGGAGGTGGGAGAAGCGTCCAGCTTGCTTCAGTACAACCGTTGGTTACGAAGCTGATGCCTTAAACTCTACCCTAGCAGGAGCATAAACTGCGTTTGGCGGCGGCTTACCCTAACAAACCACTTTTTCAAAAGAGACTGTATCTAAGGAAAGCTGTAAACCACAACCGAATCTGTTAGTGATTTCAAATTCATTTCTATCTAAAAACGAACCGGCCCCTGTGACACCCATAAAGAAGGTAAATGAATACAAGTCACATATGCACGAGTGGTTAAAGATCAAGCTGAAGGTGATGCCTGCACGAAGCACCTCAAAAATCTACTGCAATTTCAGTGCAGATTGTGAGGCAAGCTCCAGTGTAGAACAATAGGTTGACGTAATCCAGCACCAGTCACACATAAAGTCCAAAAACTATATGTGGTGACAGCAGTGCGTTTTAGGTGCACATTAGTGAGTAGTTCCTAACTGCTATTTCATGAAGATCATCATCACTATCTTAACATCAATACACCAGCAGCTGGCATTGATGATTTACTGCCACACCAACATAAGAATAAGAAACGAAGGAAAAATTAGACTCGATATATGACATGCCATCTCTAAGTTTAATCAATCAATACGAATTGCACACACTTAATAAGTCAATAACGAAATAGCGAAGAGAAGTGAGGTGACGTCTGTGAGACAGCTTTAACCGTTCCTCTTGGGTGACTTCAGTTGATATAAAAACACTCCCAGGCAAACAACGACGACACCTTCGTCACTAAACTCCATTAATCGGCACCACTCTTATCGCGTTCGGTCAGTCACTCTGTGAATCCCGGGGGCCTCGTCCTGAAAGGCCTAGGCTAGGTAACCTACTGGCAACTGTCTACACATGCTAGATCATCACTTGTTAGACTGAAGCCTTAAGACACTTGACAACAAAACTGACAAAAAGCACTAGGTATGTCAGACGATTGACTATAAAACTCAGTTCATGGTACAGTCACCATCCTTAAAGAGTGCGGTCTGCAGTCATTACTAAACAATTGTTCTCTAATTTCATCGCTAATTGTTAGTTGGTGCTGCCCCATGCGTGTGGTTGAGCGCATATATTGATGGGCAAATTGTTGAAGACAGTATATATATATATATATATATATCAGCACTTCGCAGTTGGTGGGTGTAAAGGCCAACCGAAACTGACGATCTGAGGTCTCTGGTCTGTCTACGATGTTGAGTTCCTCGTGAGCCATCAGAGATTAGAGCAATATTTCCAGTATATTATCTCAGTTGAATGCCTGGGGGCAGTTCCACACTGCCATATTTACAGTCGATCAGAGCACACTTTAGGACCTCGTCTACTGCAAAGTGGAACAGGAAGGGTGAGAATGGACAACTTTTACACATTCCACTTGAAATGCCGGAAGTCGGTTGTAGGCTGCCGTGAGCTCTACTCCGACATGAAGTCTGACGGTCATTTGCCTTCAGTATTTTGTTACAATTCCCGGGTTCATCCTTCCTAGACAGGTAACCCGAGAGTGCAACTTTGTCAGCTGAGTCAAGGACCTCACTGGTGCCTTGGATGGCTGAGCTCAAGAATTTGGTGGAGTATGGAGATGTGATAAAAACGGTCACGGCCATGGTGAGATGCAGCTTGCTGCCCATGGATATGTTATTCGCGCATTTCGTTCAGTCTACCAAGTACAGCGGCTGCAAGCAGCTTCGACGTCATGAGAATCAGACTAATCCCTCGAGAATTCGCAAAACGAAATGCGTGAACCTTTTTTTTGGGACGATGTTAGCCAGACCGCAGTCATCTGAAACAAATTCACTGATCCGGAGTTTCTAGAGCATAGCCGTCAGCTCCTCAGCAGAGACCAGACCTCCATATACAGAAAGAGCAGAATGAAGTTCGTCTGAGCCGGATGTTTTGTGACGTTTCGGAAATTTGACCTCAAGCGAGACTTCTGTTTCTAAGGCAGGAGATACGTCATTAGACCGCCGGATACAAGCAGAACCCAAGTCATGGTCACTGGCGCGTGTGGCTAGTGGAACTGTTGTAGGAAATGCTCATCCCAGCACCCTAAACAGTTTTGCAGGTTATGACCATTGGCTTCGCAGATTATCTTACTCACTTCTGACTTCTTGTTACCAGTTGCTAATATGGAATGTAAAAGATCTTGAGAGGTCCCGGTAGCAGCGAATTGTTCTATCTCGATAAAGCGTTGTCTGCCGTGTCTCGCGAAATTTCCTGTAGTTGCTCCCGGAGTTTCAGGCGAGTAGCCTTACGGGCCAGGTTGTAATCAGTGCTGAATAGAATACACCAACGGGCATCGAGAAGTTTCAGTGATCGTATAGAGATCCACTGGTTGGCGGCTAAACGAATAGTAGCCCCACATGAAGCAGTACCACACATATGCATTACATGCCGAGTATGTACGTCGTCTGATTAGTGGGGACATAGACTAGCGGCAAGCGCACACTGGTAAACATGAACCGTCTGTGTTTCAGTCAATTTAGGCACATCAGTTTGCGGTTGACGGCAAAATGGTCTTCCACCAAAATGCGAAGCGAACTTGGCACATAATAGTGCATGATCATAACCCACGCAGGTATTCCAAATTTACTTGAAATCTTGGAAACAGCCACCTCACCGATAGCTGACGGCCATGTGGACAATCTGTGTCCATGATTTATTCGGCGCTGGGGTTCGCCAGGTTGTGCGTTGACGGCTAGAATGTCAAGAACTAGTACTTGCCAGATACAGGCCGTTATCAACACAGAGCTGTAACGAAAGTTAACAGTTGTCTGTTGGATGAGTACTGTAATAGCGTGAGTTACGTAGGTCGCGCTCGTCAACGCTTAGTCTGCCTATTTAGGCGTTTAAGTCTCCATTTGGTACTCGCGATGTGAAGATTGGTGGGCTGGTAACAAACATAATCTCTGATCGCGTCTGAAAAACAGACTTTGAGAATGTACATTACTACAACAAACAGACAATGTTTGGGAGAGGCATGTCTCCATACCGTAATAAACTATCTGTTATTGCACACCATTAACTAACTGTTTCATTACACGTTTTCTGTTTTAAGCCCCTGTATCACTATTGTTAAATAACTGGAAGCTTAATTCTTTGGCAACAGGTCTCCTTCATTCAATCTCAGCTGATCGTTCGTTTCTCGTTTGCATGAGAATGTATTCATGTGGTGATCTGGAATGAAGTGTTTTCTGCGACCGAAACGTTTCATTGCTGATCCGACATATAAAACGTCTTCAAAACAGCAGTCTTATTGGTACCACACATTCGTTCAGTTCCAAGCCGCTGTAGAAACTCTTGGACCTAATAAACTTGTTACTCTCATCAACTATGTTTCCCAGTCCGTCTGTGATTACATCATAGATCGTACGACTTTCAAAGACGCCACTTGAACACTTGGGAAGATAAACTTAAAACCCTCGAACGGAACTTTTGCTCGTCCTCTTCCGACAACATCCAAACAAGAAAATGAACAGAATTGTGACCACTTCCTTGAAAGGCTGAAATCATTGATCAAAGAGTGCAACTTCAGCTCCGTCACTGCCAAACAAGATCAAAAGGTCGCTATGCCGGACGCGTTCGGCAAGGGATTACAGTCTAACACTACGCGTCAACAGCTCCTGGAGAACAGGTTGCTTGACCTACAACCTGCTTTCGAACAAGCCTGATCTCTGGAGATGGCCTATCAACAGTCCCATTCGTTTCAGACAGCTCCCTTTTCCGACTCCACTTCAGCTTCATATTCCGAAGCACTTTTTGAGTATCAGTTTCTTTCTCAACCACCTGGAGGAAACGTGTGCTACTTCTGTGATCACGATCGAAATGCACGTTCCAAATGTCTTGCGAGAGACGCGGTGTGCAAGGGATGTGGTAAAGCAGGTCATTACCAAAAGGTCTGTCGGTCAACGACAACAACCAGGAATATTACGTCACTTGTTAAACCACTACTTTCCTATGTGATTGACGCGGTGGCCCCATTCTGTATCTCGAACGCTGTTACTGAAATATCAGTAAACAACTTACCTCTTCATAACTAAGTAGACACCGACAGTCTTGACAGCTACCTTCCAAGCTCTATCATCCGGATATATCCGTGGAGATTTGAAACGTCGTGCCATACCATGACTATGTCTTCGACTAGATTAACTCGTCGCACACTGGATCATTGTTGTGTTAATATACGTCACAATAATTGCCATTATGGCCGAATCAGGCTCTCTGTACTGCCTAACCTATGTGCCAATGTACTCCCTGACCATGATTTTCTCATACTTCACGATAAAGTTGAAATTCCTTTTAATGACAAAAAACCATCGTCCTCGTTATACAGTTTGCTTACAGCCCACATCGAACCTCTTATACTGTTTGGAGATTCAGTACCCAACTGTAAACCAATAGCAACTAAGTCGTGACGTCACTCGGTGTGCGACGGAAAGCTCATTCGATCAGAAGCTGAGACAGTTTTGAGAGACCGCAGTGTAGAACCGTCGCCTTCTTCTTGGCGTACTCAAGTATTGGTAGTTGCAAATGGTCGGCACCGAAACTGAACGGTGATAGACTATAATCAGACTAATAATCAGTACACAATCCGATGCCTCCGTTTTATTGAAGATTAACGAGATGGTCGGCAAAATCTCAGTACCCTATTTTTAGGGCCTTGTATTTACAAAAGACCTATAATCAAATATCTACCAAGGAAGAGGAGAAAGTGTATACTGCTTTCAAGGCCTGTGGAAGCCTTTATTAGTTTTGCTGTCTACCGTTTGGAGTGACCAACAGTTTTGCGTCTCTTTACACCCCTGATGGTGAGCCGTTGTAAGTTATTGAGTTCACGTACCTTGAGAGCTGTATCAGCGCTGGGGGGATGTCTGATGAGATCGCAAGTCGTGTAGCTAAGTCTCGGATAGTTTTGTTAACTTACACCACCTGTGACCTCAGTATGGTCTTAGTCTTTCTGTGAATGGCCTAGCACACAATACCACAGTGAGAGCGGTCCTGTTATACGACCTAGAAGGTTGGCCACAAAATGTCTTTTTACCATTATTGGTTTCTCCGAAGCAATACCGACATGTCCTGGAAACACCGCGCTAGTAATGACAAGGTTCATCGGCGTGCCTTCGGGACGGATAGACACTGTCGATCGTTGAGCATGGGGATCTCGTTCTGCAGGCTTCGTTGACTTTGTCACATCTTACGAATTCCAGCTCACTGTCTGCCAACTCTTACTTTATTTTTTCGATTGTTGGATTGGGTTGGAAGTGGCAGCCCGGTGGTCAGCGTATGACTTGGGTTCGGGATTTTGAGGCACTCACGCTTAAGCTTGTTGCAATAGGGCGCTCTTGGCTCCCTGGCTGGGATCTATCATCATTATCATAGACAGCAATACACCAGTGATTCACACTAATGCCTAACTGCCACACAACCACGAAGAAGAAGAAACAAACCCTGTTTAGGAAGAGAAAGAAAAAAGGGAGAGGGGAGAAGACCTAACCACTAAAAATAGCTACGTCTATATTCAATCATACAACATCAAGGCGCCTCCCCCTTGCAAACAAACAACCGAGCTGTAAGTGAAGGTGAGGCGTCATCAGCAAGACAGCTTCCTTACGGCTTTCACTGCCTCGCGTCATTAAGTGCACTCATTTCACAGACAACTCGGCCAAACAACGACAACATTCACGCCACTGAGCTCGGCTAGCCGCCATCTCACCTAACGTTCAAAGCCATCGACTCTATGAGTCGCGTGGGCTCCAGCCCGGGAGACGAACCCGATCTACAGTGCCCAACCCCTTCGTGAAAGATTTCATTTATCTACGCCAGGTCATCGCCTGTCCACCTCGCACCTTGCGCCAATCGACCTCAGCGTCGGCAAACAGTACTCGGTGTGGCAAGCGATTTGCTGGCATCCATAATACATGGCCTGACCGTCTAAGTCTGTGCAAATGTAGTGATTGAATAAAAGAACTCGTTTGACAATCAGTGCTAAGCACCCGCTTCCTAACCTCCTCATTGCTTACTCGTTGGTGCCACCCGATACGAGCGACTGAACGCAGACATCGGTGGTCAAACACTTTAGTTTCCTTTGCGATCATTTTGACGCTTACCGGATTATTTTATTCTAGTGTTGTCGTACGATGTGGCACTAAATGAGAAAGAAGTACACGTTGGTATATTCAAAATTTGGCAAACTCCGCATACAGGCGTCACCATCCTTTAGTCTTCGCCATATGTGACATCTTTTTGAATGTTTAAGACCTCTTGTTATCAAACCCATGGGCTTGATCAGTCCACATTGGCGAGCATCGATGTTCGTTGTTTCATGCTTCGATGCCACCACGTCAGCTAACGTCTGTTATCTCTTCCAACCGACTGCAAGTTCCCTCAATTGTTGCTCCGCATTTCAGACGACTTGATATTGTACAAAGCTCTTCCGAACCTCTTCTGAACCAACGGGATTGATATGGGTGATTCAAGTTCGGAAGTGACCAAGTTACTATCTCTGAAACCTTCTCGTTTGATCGCCTCGTTGTGCAGGTGGCTATTCTAGCATGGACAAAAATTTCTAGCATGAATGCAAGTTCAGTTCACAAGGCATGTATAGCACTTGGAGGGTCGCCTGGCCAAGTGGACACGTCACGTCATTCACGTGGATCGAACTACCGCAACCGGACCTCTCGAAAGCTTTTGAATTTTATCTGAGCCACATCCTACAGAAAATTAAGTGCTATTGAGACGATCTGCGAAGCGATTTTCGGGTCTACTTACAGCTTGTAATGTTGTCGGGAACACTTGATCAAATACCTTGTATGACGGATTGACCGGCTGTGAACTCCATGGATTGCGCCTTCCGATACTTCCGGTATGCCTTTATTTCCGCAAACGTTCCTCTGCCAATGAAAACCCAATCATCACACAATGTTTGGTTATCGAAACTCCATGAGTCAGGTGGACTAGCTTCTGTCAAAAGTTATCCATCTCCATTCTTGGAGTTGGCGATATTTCTTCAGCAGTTCTGGGTTACTGGAGTCGTTTCGAGTAATTAGATCTTAGTTTAGAATATTCTCATTCTTAGGGATGGCCTACTCATCGTCAGTGCGTCATTGGATTTTGGTGAATTTTGTTCCATCAAGGCCGGTTACCGTTATTGTGTTAGGTAGATTATGATGAATGCTTTGGTTGATAACCACCGTACTTTACTAGACGTGTGGACGTTGCCATTCATGCAGAATACCGGTACCCATGGCATTAGACCTCCTAGTTCCTTCGGTTCAATCAGCAGAGCCACTTTGCGGTTACCTACCACGAAAGACAGTTTCCCAGAGTTACGTTAGTTTTTCTAAACAATGTTTTATCAGTCCTCAAGCAAGGTCATGGCTTATTTTGGTTCACCACTGGCCGTTAACATCCCAGTTGAGGTGTGGCAAGATTGTCCATCGTTTGCAGTGAATGGGATCATATGACGTTGTGCTTCATTAGGAACAAAAGTACAGTAGACTACTATCCTTCGTTGCAGTTAGGGGAAGACTGTACCAACTACATTGCCTTAACTTATGCTGTTTTACTTAAAGCCGCGAGACATTGGAGACTTCGGCTTGTCAAATTGGTATGACGTGTTAACCACCGTAGTTCGATGTGTTGCTACACAATTTTCGCTGTGAGCAATGCGTCTTATCGGCGCTGGTTGACCGTCCGATGAAATGGCGAATCACATAACCAAAGCCCGAATGTCGTTTGCCTACCTGTATCACTTATGGCGTTGACATAATCCGTCCCCTTGTATAATCAACCACCCGGTGTGGCTTCAGAACTTGACCAGTCTGTGTGGAGTATGTCATCCTCAGAGTCCCTGAAACATTGCCAGCATGCGATGGAAACTTTTAGTTTTGACGGTTTTCGCCAGCATATCCTCATAGCGCATACATTTCACTGTAGTATAGATGTCTCGTTCCGTAAGCGCTTTTGACGGTACTAATGATTACTTATACCATTCTGTCTCCTACCGCATCTTCATGCCTCTATGACAATTACAGAGGCATCAGTTTGGTGTCTATTGCATCCAACTTACTCCCTGGCCTTATTTTACATCGGCTAACTAGGCCCAGAGGAAGTCAGATACCCGAAGAACAGGCAGGATTCCGATCCGATCGAGGGTGCGTTGATCATATTTTTACCTTGCGACGGATCTTGGAACATCAACACTGCTACAGACAACCGACAGTCGTGATATTTTGGGACCTAAAGACTACTTTCAATTCAGTTCTTCGTAAGGTTCTCTGGAGCTGTCTTCTTCGCAAGGGAGTACCAGGTAAATACGTGACTCTGTTAAGATCACTGTATGGTCACTCTGCAAGCAGG
>LUCH01008107.1:0-11964 GCA_013368495.1 Paragonimus heterotremus | reverse complement strand
CAAGATTGTTCGTTTGTACCGTCGAATCTGATTGTTTACAACAATGTTCACCAGTGATCTCTCACTAAAACCCAGAATTGTCGCTGCTACATCTTCGCTGATGATACGAAGATTGTAGGAAATCCTGACAGCACGCGCGTGCAGAAGGACCTGAAAACTGTTCAAAAGTGGTCAAGTGAATGGCAGCTACTCCTGAATGTAGACAAATGTAATCAACTGATTGCTGGGGAACAGCTAGAGTCGACCAGGTTTTTGGCGAAGGGGATGAGGAGAGTAGAGACAGTCAAGGACTCGGGATTGCTCATAGTGGAGGACTTCAAAGTTTCCAAGCAGTGTTTAGAAGCGGCCTGAAGAGTAAATAGTGCATTGTATATGTTGAAGAAAACGTTCGCGTCAATGAGACGAGAGGTGTAGCTGCCCCTTTATGATGCTTATGTGAGGGCACATCTAGAATACTGTATGCAGACCTGGAGCCCGCATACGGTAAAAGACAAGAAGGCACTCGAGAAAGTTCAGAGAAGTCTTACAAGGCTACTGGAGGTAATGCGGGGTAACTCGTATGAGGACTGACTAAAAAACTTGATCTGTTTTCTCCTGCGCGAAGGAAGGTTAGAGGGGACCTGATGGAAACCTTCAAGATTCTTAAGGGAATAACCGGAGTTGAGGCGGATACTCTGAGTTCATGGTCTCTAGTTGAAGAAAAAGAGAGTTGCTATATCGATTAGGGCTAACTTCTTAATATGTCGAATCACCAACTGTTGGAACATGTTTCCACAGAGTGTAGTGTCCTCTAATAGTGTGACACAGTTCAAAAGAAAGCTTGATGAGTGCTGACCATCTTTCTTCCAGGAACTGTTGTGAAAGTTTCGTTTAGGTGAGTTTCCCTAGTACCTTCCTTCTCATAGATTTTGGTTAGTCAACTTCTCATCCTTATTTGCCACTATTGTTATATCTTTTTTAATCTTATTCATTCTTTCTGCTTGTTTATTTATTTACAGAGTTAGTCGTAGTATTTGCAAGTATAAGTTCTAGGATTCAAACCCATATTAATATTACACTCATGTCTTATTTCACTCCCTTTCAATGGGAGGATAAACTTGTGAGTGTCGGTGGTGACTGTGAACTCGTGTTCTGATGGCACTCTGTTTTTATCTGGTAGCCCTCATAACAACTCATAGAAGCGAAGAATCTCTTCCCTTTATCGTCGCAGCACTGGGCGACCTCAGAAGCTCAGTGGTATAAGAAACTGGACAATTTCTGGCTAAAACCGTTCCGTCCTGGAAACCGAACTGAGCCGAACTGAAGTGCAAATTTGGATTGCATTCAGTTAGTCTGTGAACTTTATAAGTCTGCTCCGCTAACTGCTGCGACAGTGGTTGCCACGTCACCCTCTGTTGTTGATTCCGCTAGGTCAATTAAAGTAGCTCCTGCTAACGCGGAATGTATAACTACGCAACACCAATGAACGGCAGAAGCTTAAGATGGTGATAAAGAAACCCTTAAATTCCGATCGATCTCGGGACATAACAAGGAACGTTCCGGACTCCAATGTGGACGGGTTTAGGCGTGATAGAAACCGGTGGGAATTCTTGGCTTCTACTCTTGAACTGGCGAATGTGCAAGCTCAGCGCACTTCTCATCCAAACCCTGCACCCGGGGAATGCTGCTCATAATCACTATCACCTCCCATGGTATGGTAGCGCATCCTGGAGCGTGATCGTCACAGGCATTGTCTCATTCCTGGCGGATTATCGTTTCATCCCGATCGTTCCAAGGAAAACACGACAATCTAAAATCTGATAAGCGTGTTTGTGCTGGTCACTTTATAGTACCATCAGTTGATTTAGCAGCACAAGAAACGATTCACAGCCGACTCCAGCGGGGTCGGTGTTAGTTCTGTCATTCACGTTGCAAAGGATTCATATTATTCACAACGCCAACCCAGTACGCATTCTTTTATTTACTAGTCCGTTAAATGTATTCAAACCAGCTCACTTAGCCTCGTCAACAAACTCGCCGAATTTCTTGATTTCTGCTCCACTCTGCAGCCACGGATATTTGCAGTAACCGAGTGTTGGCTCAGCACTTCTCCTCTGGGTTCTGAAGCAATGGCATGTTGCTGTTACGGGCTAGTAGAGCTTGATACAAGAGTGGTAAGACAGCCCTCTGTGTAAACGCTTCACTTCAGGTTTTTCATTGTGACAATGCAAAACTGATTCCCGAGGCAATTTGGTGTACTATTCGCTTGACTAATGCTGATCTTTGGTTGGTTGGAGAGTTTTACGAACCCCCTTCTTCCTACTGCAAAACATGAACTCATCTTAGCAGGTTTAGAAACTGTCACCTCTCTATGCTCCTGTCGCTTCATTTTGGGGGTTGATTTCAATCTTCCAGAGATAAACTTCCTTGCGTTTTCGTACGTGGGTTTGGAAGACCCCATGGTAACACGTTCCTTCCACTTAGTGAAAACCTTGACCTTAACTGAACATGTCTCAGATTTCACACGCTAGCGAGATGGTCATATTTCCTCGTGTCTTGATTATGTTCTCACCAGTAAAAACCTAATGGTCGGTAACCTCGAAATCCTTGTACCCCTCAGGCATAGCGATCATACAGTGATCTCGTCCGTTCTCATCTACAGCACTGACCTAATCAACTCGACCATTAGTAACCATAGGAACTGCCGTAAAATTAATCTAGACACACTGTACGCAAATCAAAAACTGATGCATCACGCCCCTTTCCGAGAGGAACGCGTGCATTATCAGCAACTGTTAACCGCATGTTTCGTCAGTGACTCGAGAAACCTATTCCGATACACTTTCTCAACGGAGAAAGCAAAAGCTGAGATCTGCGAGACACCATGATGATTGAGTCCACTAACCTTGAAGACAGAATTAGGATTAGGCAGTCTCCCAGGACCCAGCTGTTAAAAAACCCCGCTCGGATAGGCAGAACACGAATGGGTAAGCCACCAAATACTGAGTGTACTGATTGATTCAAAATGGTAGAGGAATATAAGAGATGAATAACCAAATGCAAACGACCAATAACCAACTGATGAACCGGTAAGCACGTGTGCACGTGACTGGTTAGCGAGCTGCGTGACTCATCTGGCATGAATTAGCGCGCGCGATTGCGTGTGTAATCACGAGACAGTACGTCCGATTCCGATACAATACCTTCCTCTGTTAAAATGTACACTGTTCGTACTACGTTTTAGAAGGGTCCACGTTGTGACGCTTCATTGGAGCCCGAGTTCGTCGTGAATAACTGTGAGGATGTTCATACCCTGACGTCCAAAAACCGCCTCCGTCCTTGAGAAAAAAGACGACTGACTTTGTCCTAGTTAGCGGACCTGCTCAGAGCGGCCTAGAGTTGACCTTGGCTAGTTTTTACCCGTCTAACTTTTCAGTCCGCTATGCCTATCAGTGACCTTAACTATTTTTTCCGGCCACTGCGCATCACATAAGTACTTTGTATTTGTCGCCGTTGGTCGCACACGTTTTGGGGCGGAACAAAGCTGCTTTCATCGTACGCCTCTTTTTGGCTTGCCTTGGGAGCGAATACGAGACAGTCGTGGTACTTTCCGGGACCGAGGTTTTCGTGTTAATTATTACCGTGAGGAGAATCCTAATTCTGCCTAGCGCATTACGGTAACAAGGACGAGCCAGCGTATCGTTTAGGAGGGTTTACAAGAATAGCGTATTTCGTTATTAGGATTTTCTTGTGCTGCGTTTTCTTCCGTGTTACTCTCAGTCATGTTTGTTGGCAGTTCGAACATATGTGACAGGATATCGAGAGGTGATTCACTGATATCTTCTAGTCTGTCACAGATATTGGGGTTTCGTCGTCGGTTGTATTTTGCGTCATGAGTCTTTCTTGCCGTGGACAGTGAGTTCATATAACACATGACCTCGACGCTGAGCTACAGTTTCCGGTACCCAGCTATATTCATGATCATGAAATTATAGAACAAATACTGGATCGCCTGGATAGAATTCTCCAGCCTTGGCTTCTTGATGCTGGTTAATTTTTCTTGATGTTGCGTTGTCCTGTCTGCTTGACGAGAAGCATGGCACCAAATGCTGTTCTCATTCGCCACCGAAGAAAAGCCTCATCTGGTGAAATTCCGTTTGGTACAACTGCGATTGGTGTAGAACGGTAGGTCCTCAAGAAGGTGTCCAAAGTTTCACACGTTCTTTGTTCCCCTTCTAGTTTGTGAAGAGCCCTTTTGAATGTATCAACAAAACGTCCTGCTTGTTCGTTAGATTGAGGGTAATATGGAGGACTGTATTGGATTGTCACCTTGGTTACGCGCTCAGTCGCTTGGCTCAAGCCGAGAAATCAGAAGAGACACGGCTGCACTGTTTATTGGACGAGCGAGACGAGATGAGACAAACTAAGGCCACAGAAACTTTAGATTTACAGGACAAAACGATTACCATAGATAGTCGACAGACACGAAGCGAATCAAATGAGACAGTCATATATGACAATCAGGCAGTCAGAACAAATCACGTTACAGGGGGTGTCAGAAGGCGACGCGAGAAACAACACTGTTCAGATAGCGCACAGGCATTCGACCGCACACCTGCAATCTGATTGGCTGAATGAGACCATACCACCATCCACGACCATACCATCCGAGCTGGGCCGGTCGATCGATGTGGCGTGACGCGCCCTGGCTGTCTCGTTAGGAGATGCACCTCCTAACAGACTGCAGACATGGTCTATAACAAATGATTTACGTAATTGCTAGAACTGTGTTAACGTGAACTGTGTGCCATTGTCAGTCACATGAGTTTCCGGGAAGCCAAACTGAACAAATATGTGACTTAAACACAAGATAGTGGCAGTCGTGGAAACTGTGCGTAATGGAACGATATCGGACCACTTAGAAAAGGCATCTGCGAGGATGACAAAGTATTGGCCGTTACGTGGACCATCAAAGTCGACATTAATTCTTTTCCAGGGACCATCTGGTTGGGGCCAGGAGTACAACTCAACCGTTACAAGTACTTTTGCAACACGTGCTCACTGTTCACATGATTTCACCGTGCTCTCAGTGTCGTGGTCGATCCCTGACTAATATGTGTAACTACGTACCAAAGCTTTCATACGTGTTATACCGGGGTGAACACGACGTAACCTTCGTATAACACGTTTTCTCGAAATTTGTGGTATCACCATACGGTCCGCTAACATCAAACACCTGTCCACAATCGTTCTGATGCAGAAGCCGTGAGTGTTTTGGCAGACTTCTAAGGTGGTATTTGTTGGGAAAAGGCACATTTTCCCTAAAAGTAAACTTATATGCAAGGAAAATGGATTTCTTCATTTTTTGGGAATTCCAAACACCGCCAGAATTCTGGAACGCCCGAGAACTTGCGCTCGCTTCTGATTGATCCATTCGGCGACCTAGGTCCATGGCCACCCCAGCCCTATAAATACAGTTGCTGTAAACCGTTATTTTGCCTTCGGGCTGAGCAGTAAATAAAGCTCGTTTGAAGGTCGTCTTTTTCCTTACTTGTTGGGGGTTAGCTGCGAGAGTTGTGTTCCGATATTTGAGCTGTGATTTTCGTACCGTTTTGTAATATCGTTGCGTTTGTTCGTGAGAGAGATACTGCTTGCGGTCTTCCGTTGTTCTTGTCTTTTCTCTATCAGGTGGGGTCGTAACAGTATTTTCGTTCAGACCCCCTCATCTCCTAGGATCTGAACTGCCGGCCTGATACACGACGTTTGCACTGTGGATTAGTCTGCAGCTATCCTTGATAAGCTTCTGCGCCTCAGGTGTAGCCTTCTTGGCCCAATTTAATCCAATCAAAGCATTGCACGAAACTGCGGAACAGCTTGGTAAGCCGCTCAGTTTGTTATTTACGCAGTCCATCTCAAGTGGCTGGGTACCCGATACTTGGAAGCTTGCTAATGTCACTCCTGTCTTAAAGGGTGGTGGACGCAATCATCTTGGAGATTATCGTCCAATCGCTATGTTGTCTTGCTTGTCAGAAGTATTCGAGGCGCTTTTGTATGACTCGTTCCACGAGTACTTGTCATCTCGTAACTTCTTTACCGAGGTGGAGCATGGTTTTAGAAAGGGTCGTCCTTGCATGACGAATCTGCTGATAGCCGCTGACCAGTGAACGAAATCAGCTGGAAAGGGTACTGGGGTTGATGTCGCTTACTTTGGCTCCGCTAAGGCGCTTGATCCTTTAGACCACTCGGTTTTGATTGACAAGTTTCACCACTGTGGGATGCAAGGTAGCCTCCTTAAGTGGAGTCATATCTTTTCATTCGATACTATCGCGTACGCGTCAACTATGAATACTCCAGTTGTCACGACAGTTTCACTGGGAATGCCTCTAGGTTCTATCCCTTGCCCGTTTCTGTTTCTAATTTTTATCATCCATCTTCATCGTTCGATTTCGCCACCGCTGCTACGGTTTTCGGATGACGGTAAAATTTACCCATTCCTTCGTACAAAACGAACTGAATGTTCTGTTAAATTGGTCTCAGACGAATAAACTAGCAGTCAGTGCTGAGAGGTGTAAGGCTATACATATTAGAAACTATTCGTGTACTATCCATTAGTCGAATAACTTACCTCTTCAGTCGGTTCAAGTACAGAAGAGTTTATGGTCTACCATTTCGCATTCTTCGTCTTGTTTTCTCAGTTTGAATGCAAATGTAAGAAAGGCCAGTAATTTCTTGGCGCTAATCAAACGACTTTTCGGGCGATTCAGTCCTTCTTGTTCCAAGCTTCTCTATAATAGTTTTAATCAGCCGCACCTCGGATATAGATCTGCTGTTTGGTCCCCCTTTCTTCAGAAGGACAGATTGCTCCTCGAAAATGTTCAACAACATGTCGTTCGTGGATTAAGAGCTAGGCATTATAACGCACGTCTTACTGGACTGAATATTTATTCACTAGGTTTCCATCGGGTTATAGGTGACCTGATCCTCACTCATTGATTATCAAAACGCTTTACCATCCGTGTAAATCGGTGCTTAATATGATCAGAACGAGCGGTCTGAGTTCCCGTTCTCCCAAAATTGAGATACAACGTAGCTGATTGGAGTGTAGGTATAGCTTTTTTCCACTATGCCTCTGGAATGCTCTTACAAAACATGTAATCTCTGCCACCTGTTTCCGGCTTTGAAGCTCGTCTTGACCCACATTTTCTGTTCTAGTTCAGATACTGCACCTGTTTTTCCGTTTCAACATTTTCGCGTCGACTCTGTGATTCTGTGCATAAACATGCTTATGCTGTCGTTCGACGCCCTCACAGCGGTCCTCTTCACCTGTATGCATAGAGTTGGTACGTGAATAGGTGCAGTGTGAAAATAGCATGATGCAAGATTCCAATTGTGTACATCAGGCCATCTTAACACACTCAGCACTTACCAGTGGGACATGGTTGGCGGCATCTGAAACAGACTAGCTTGTCACAATGACCAAAGCCAAAGGACGCCTTCGCTTAACTTTCGCCGCAAGTGGCTTACGCTGCGTCACTTGCGGCTCCACGCACACATCACGTATCCGGTGTAAATCCAAAGGGATAAGACCAATAGGTTTGTGTATGAGGCCTCTGTGTCCAGCCGACCAATGCTGATTAGCCAGTTGAATGGCTAGCAGAAAAAGGAAACCCCTATTTCTCGAAAATCAAACACAGAGAAAGACAAGATCTAAACTGAGGAGAAAGATGTGAAATGTAATACAAAACATTTCGGTATGGAAATGCATGTTAGTGCGTTCCAGAGAGGATAAGGATGAAAACAATATCCAAATTGGACTACGAAATGAACATACAATACACCAAAATGCTGAGGAAATGAATTGGTAGGAAACCACAGACACACAAGTTCCTGAAAAGAGGAGCGGATTAGTTGCCAAATGATTATGGTCTTGGTCGACCCAGTCATTAACCTGAGCCTAACGTACACGTCATCTTTTGGCCGACGGCGCACTATGAATATGCTGGTAACCCACTAATCCCAAACGGCCAGCGCATTCGCGGCCGCACACATCGCAATGCCACATAGTCATGTCATCACCACCTATGCCACTGATGGCTTCCTTACGTACCGCGCGCTTCCGTCCTCGACCCCTCAATACATGCTCGTTGAACCCGCGGACGCCCTTCCCAATCGTATTCTTCCAGGCCGTCCGGTTCAACGCTAAGTCTTCCCAACATCTACATTCAATGTTTTCACATGAAAGACTCATCTGCACAACATCTTGCTATCTCAGCTTTTGACCAGCAAGATTTCGCTTACCTGATCTCAGTTGTCCATTCAACAGCTGCTTCAGAATACGGTCATCGCCCATCCGACGGACGTGACCCAGCCAACGAAGCTGATTCAACCTCAGCAGGGCTTCCATTCCGTTCATGTACGCTCTCTGCAATATCTCAGGGTTCGGAACCATGACCGACCACCGAATATCCTGGATGCATCTTAGACATTGCAAATGAAAGTGGCTCAGGTAGTACACGTTCGGCTGATACAATGTCCACGTTTCACTGCCATACAGCAGTATAGACAGCACCATTGAGCTGTAGAAAAAGAGCTTAGTAGTCGGCTTCATGTTATGGTTCTTTCAAGCACATCTTTCAAAAGGTCCGAATGCAACATTAGTTTTTGTCACACGAGCTCGTAACTTGCTGTCCACGGACAGATCAGTGGACAAGATGCTACCCAGGTAGCGAAAATTCGCACAGCAGTTGACAACATCTCCACTGATCCGAATTTAGGATAACGGTGCACAGACAACACCTTTGCTGTGAAAAGGTTGAATGAAAAAAACGTCTTACCTGTGTTGATGTCCAACCCTAACTTGGATGTCGCGGTCGCGAAGTCCGTCGCCATGTGTTGCAGTTCTTTATTGTGTCAACAATGCGCTGTCATCTGCGAACAGAAGCATGCGCATCGTTTAGGTGCGTAACCGAGTTTGGACGTCGAAACGTCGGATATTTAAGAGGTATCCATCTGTCCGATTCTCTACCTCAACACCGCCCTCCCAAGAGTCATGGTGGGCAACCGTCACCGTGGCAGTCAAACATAAACTAAATGGAGCTGGTGCTAGCACACAACCCTGCTTCACGCCAATGACAATGTCACAATCACCACAAGTCGATCCACACGACTCCACCTTCGCCTTCGTGCCCACATGTAACAACCTAATCGAATTGACGAAATTGCCTGGACATACAAACTTACCAAGCACTGTCTACAGTGCCTCGCGGCTCACGGAATCAAAGGCCTTGATGAAGTCCACGAACAGGGCAAGCAGGGGCCCGTTCTGTCCCTGAAATTTCTCTTTAAGTTCCCAAGCAGCGAACACCAGGTCGATCGTACTCCGACTCGCCCGGAATCCTCATTGCTCTTCAGGAACATTTGTCTCCAAGACATTCGTATTCAGCTGGTTCAGAAGGATTCTAGCAAGCGCCTTGCCTTCGTAGCTTGGCAAGTTGATTTCCTGATAGCTATCGGAGCACTGTTAGCTACTCTTACCTTTTTAACACGGTTTTGATAAGGTCATCCTCGAATACTTTCGGCATCACCTCGTGCTCCCAGATGGAGTGAACCAGCTGAAGCAGTGCACGTTCCATCGCCGGTCCGCCGTCCTTCAGGATTTCACCCGGCAGTCCATCTTCGCCTGCAGTCTTCTTATTGCACAGTTGACCAATCACTCACTGCGACTCTAGCAAATCCGGGGCGAGAACAAGTGAAGGCTTGATGTCCAGTTGCGGCAGGCTGTTCACGGTCACCCTGTCAGTGGTAGCAGGACGATTTAGTAGGCTACCAAAGCGTTTGCGCCAGACCTTCATGATGTTCTTCTGGCTAGGTGCACGGACAGCCGGTGTCCACGTCTACCAGTGTTTTTGTAGACTGGACCGATTAACGGAAGATCGCCTTAAGCGAATCGTAGAACTCCTTATGTTGTCGACGATCTGTGAAGCCCTGCATCCGCTCGCCCTGCTTCATCCACCAGTTGTCCTTGATTCCGCGAACACGTTCGGCCAGTTGACGGCGGATACTCCGGAGCGTGACCATCTTCGCTTCATTGTCTGGGTTTAATGTGGAGGCAACAAACGCGACATTCTTCTCTCGTACCAGTTCAGCGATAACCACGTTGTTGTCGTCAAGCCAGTTCCGACGTTTCTGGCGTATGAGACCGATCGTCTCGGTGAGTGCTGCCGTGATCCGTTCCTTGATGAATTGCCATATACCTTCGGGGGTAGTGAATACAGGAGCATTGTGAAGACGAGGGGCCATTGCACGTTGGAAGGCAGTCTTCCTCTCGCACTTGTCCAGTCGTTTGGCATCCAAATTGTGTCGTTGTCCGGCTAGTCTTCTTTTATCAATTCTCAACCTTCTTAGTAACGTTTTCTTCTAGGATATTCCACGTCACTGTTGAGGTGAGCGGCGGCCCGAGCCACAGTACCTTTTGGTCAGGCTCATGGCTGTGATGATGATGATGATGAGATCTATAGTGTGCATGTTTACAAACATGGATAAGCAGTTTGGTTCTGATCAGCTTATGATCTGTGCTACACTCAGCGCCGCGCATCACCCGCGTGATAAGCACTCCACGAATGTCGTGTTGTCGCACAATTACATAGTCAAGCAAATGGTGTTGACCGCTCCACAGATGAGTCCACGACGTGATATCACTCGCATCCAGCTGGAACCGTGTGTTTGTGATAGCCAGCTCGTGAGTAGCACATAGGTGGAGCAAACGACCACCGTTCTCGTTGGCTGAACCAACGCCGTAAGGTCCGAGGACTGCCGGCCAATCTACCGAGTCACGTCCGACTCGAGCGTTCAAGTCACTCAGAACAAACAGTCTGTCACTCACCGGTGCCTACTGGATTATGGCGGACACCTGATTATAGAAGCGGTCGTTTGTATCATCAGTGTCACACATAGTCGGACCATAAGTACTAACAAATGCAGCACACTTACCTGGGCCTTGTTGCAGGCGCATGGACAGCATTCGAGGATTGATGCTGTACGGTTCGCCTATCACCAAAGCATTGATGTGATCAGCGACTGCGAGCGTCGTCGGCCAAGTTATCCATCCAGCAGAAGGTGTAATTGGCACCTGCTTCCCGCAGCTTACCTTGGTCCGCAAACCTTGTCTCACTCAAGACTGCTACGTCGATCCCATAGCAACGCATTTCCATCGCGACCAGTGCTAATATGACATGTGAACACACAGGCACTCATCAAACACGGCATGCAAACAGATACTTCACAAAACGCCAACCAAAATTGTTTTACCTAATTCTTTCTATAATGATTATCCTATCGGAAGTTTGTTGGCAGAGTAATGGGGCTGAAATTGCCTGAGATTTCCTGTTGATATTTGTCTGGTTTCATCTTGAGCGTATCAAAATTCGGGACTGAAATAACCTTTTCTGTCAAGTTGTTCCAGTACCCGACCTATACTGCTACCTTGACGAGGTGGTCGGGCTTGTGTACTGCTTTGATCCGGCGGGCTATGCTGACTAGGACTCCAGTCCTTGCAGGTGCAACCTTGTCAGACAGGCCAAGGGGGAACAGTCAGACGAAAAGCAGTTGCATTCATAGGATTGTATGTCGCACTACTGACCGCATAGGAGTGCTTAGGTAGTGAGGCACGATCCTATGGGCATACAGCAGAACTATTTTCATAGTTGCGGCACTGCTTTCTTCCGTATCAGGAAGAAGGGGGTTAGAAAAGGTACCCTCAAACAAAGAGCACTCCGATCGCCCAACGGTTGACCGTGACCGCCGGCGTATTATCCAATACGGTCGAAAAACATTTGTTATCTCTCAAAAGCCAGATGTAGCCTTGAGTACATCCACTGCGCGCAGCAGTGCTCAGAATGAGACATCAATGTCTTATTCACTGCACCATCGGGCTAAGCAAGCCTATCACTTCCAAGTGAGTCAGACTCTTGAGTCATTGGCTCCGCG
>LUCH01008106.1:3522-20691 GCA_013368495.1 Paragonimus heterotremus | reverse complement strand
AAAGATTACTCAGTGTGGTAGACGACTAGCTGGTATCCCTAGTACTTGACCCAGTCATCTAGTTCTCTGAAAATATAAGGGTTGAATGGAAGAACTCTTTTGACAGTCACTACCAAACACCCGTCTTCTAACCCCTCTTGTAGTTTACTCGCTGGTGCCACCCAAGGCGAGCGATCGAACGCAAACATCGATGGTCAGATAACTGGAGGCGGTCCACATCTATTCTGAGCGGCCAAGTGTCGCTGCCGTAAGATAACACAACTCTCACTGTCGCCTTTCATACGCGACCTTTAGGCGTCAGGGGATATACTTCTGTCGCCAGAGGTGTCCCAGATTAGCGGACACCGCCCTATCCATGGAGATAGCTCTTTTATTTAATCTCCTGCACCTCCACTGCCGCCGCCGATGCTGGTTCCCAGGTACATAAATCGGTCAGCAACTCCCTTGATTTCATTATCTCGTGATAAATCCACGTAATCACAGCGACCTTGCGGAAGCACTTTGGAAATCGCAATCCGAATTATTTGGCCGAGCGCGAAATAGCCTCTAGTGTTTTTTGTGGCGCCTGAAAGTCGTCGAGCAGTAACACAATGTCGTCAGCCTAATCAAGATCAGTCTGTCTCTCACCAGGTAGGCGGTCCACGTCGGCAACTTGTGAGTGTCAGAGACAATCCTCCACTATATTGCCCATCAAGATATTTCAAAAAATGGTGAAAAGGGAGAGATTTGACGTATGCCGCTCCTGGTGCTGAAACTACCAGACGATTCACCGTAATCTCTAACCTGAACCGACGTATGGGAATGAAGCGCCGATGGTATGCTCACATGCAGGGTCGGTACGCCCTCCGTTTAATCGACCGTAAAAGTGTAGACCGGTCCACAGGATCGAACACGTTTATTTTCGAGGAATACGATAATGTTTGTTCAACTTCTGTGCTAAAGCAATATGATGCAGATACTTGTGGTAAGTACATAAGGATCGTGAACACTTCCAATACACGTCACCGTTTGGAGCTTCCCACAACATACATATGTTGGCACTGCTGAAAATCCATCTTTCATACGGAACCATGCAGTAGTTGCTGGTGTCCTGCGCTTTATAAATTGAAATAACGACAGACATGCGCAAATAAGCTTCGCACAAGGACGGCAACTTTTGACGTTCACACGGTTCCCTGTTGTAGTCACCGTGGACCCCACCCAATGAACGAATTGCCACAAGTCATTATCGCAATGTTTCATATTTCCGGTTGTGGTTTAATGTTATAGCGGTTTTTTATCGCAGACGGAATGGGTCATAGGCGACCGTGGTATGTAGCCGTGCGCACGGTGAAATTTGCCCTTCCTTGTGTGATTTATTTGAAACACTTTCAGTAACTGGTAATCACATTCCTGTGAGAACCTCTGTGGTTAACGAGATGGTTGGGTTGATATACTTCATCCTGTGTGCACCACAAAGACAAATTCAGTTCGAAGTTGCCATTAGTTTCGTCGCATGTTTATTTGTGGTGACTTGGAAGAGTGAGTAAGCATTATAGTCCATCTGTCGCTAGGATTAAGCCGAAGTGTTGAGATAACTCGACGACCGGACCCCAGGTTTGTGCATTACTTGCTATGCAGTTGGCTATTTAAGAAGCCTAATTATGTCACTCAAGCGCAGCCAGAGGACGCAATTTGGTGATTAGCAAGTTGAGTTCATCTGCTGGATCATCTAGCCACAGCCGTCACTCGAATTTGGTCTCACAGAGAGTGTACAGTGCGGGAGTTCGAGGTGGGGTGCATACTCGGCTGTGGCCGCCGTGGGGCGTCTAACGTCGACGTGCACGTGAAAAAGTAACCGCTCGGCCAACAACGTTCACCAGCGAACCAGTGCTAAAGCACCTTAATGGATGTGCCCCTCCACTGCATTGCAAACGACTGGAAAATATGAATCAAGCGTACTTTATGGAATGTTATTTTGTAGCCTCCAGCTAGTCATGGAGCCGCAAACTCCGCGGCGAACACCAGTAATGTCGAGTGCGAAGAGGATTTCTTCAGGTCTATATGGTTGAGTTGGACTCCCATGCCGTCTGTCCCCAGAATCACTCCCATTTAACATTCTAGGTCACTTCTCAACCCTTCGCCGGTGGTTTGTCGAATAGAGTTTGTCAAGAAACAGCAAGTTTCGCTGGAAAGTCACCGTCGATATAACCAGTCCGTTTCAGCCGGATTACAAAGTACTGCACTAGTAGTTCGCCAAGCCGCAGGATGCGAATCTCATAAGGAAAAGCCGGATTTTCAGAGCCATCAAAGTTTTCACGAACTGGTCTATTGGAAAAGCATTTGTACGACTATCACAATACGGTTATCTCCAGTTTATTAACTAGCATGAACCCAAGTTGCTTCCTTGTTCTCCCGTATTTTCCCTTTTCGTTTTGTGGAAGCCTGACAGTTTGTATTCGTAGGTTACGAGTGTCAGGCAGGCAAAGCATGATGCGAGATCCTCACAATCAAAGCGCAGGACGTTGTTGCTTACCATCGCAATTACCTGGACCGCCGGGCTACTAGCCGCCACGTCATATGAACTGAACTAACACAAGTACGCATATAACCCTGTAATCTTGCATGTATTCATCCCAGCAACTTCAAAATCAACTAAATTTAAAAAGTTCTCAAACGCAGGATAGCTCCCTGAGGCCTTGTAAATAATCCAATACCTAGAACAAACATGAAAAAGTTGGATGAGACGTAAAACTGCGTTTCACTGTGAAAGACCTTTGAAGTATGTATCAATATATATATAATCAGATTTATACATAAAACATCATCGTATTCCAACTGGACAATTGACAAACTAGCAAACGGTAAACGCAACTCTAACGAAGAACCCGTCCACAACTTCTCAACGGCAATCGCCCATATTTCTGCCTTCAGCGTCTACCACACGAAACGGGAGCTACCGGTAAGTTAAGCAAACATTTAGGTGTTTGTATTCATTTTTTTCACAGAAGTAAACGAGCTGAATATCCCTAATCGATATCACTGAAACACGTTCACATATTTAAAGATGTCTGAATATATTGATTTTGACTGCTGAATTCGGCAATTACGGATAATCCACAAAATTTGGGAGGCTGAAACATGTCCGGAAACAGAACATCTGTTTGTAAGACAGCCGTACCTCTCAAGCTATAAGAAGTATTATAATTATGTAGTGTGCGCCAGTCTATATAATCGTCGAATTCTGTTGACATGAAGTTTCTCGTACAAGTAGTCCACGGAAGTAAACAAAAGTCGCGCGCAGATTGAGTTGCATAACTTGCAACGTAGTGCGCTGACGCCATCATTGTTTTCGAATGTGTACGTTGCGTCTATGACTTACTGGACTTTGGGCTCACGGTTGCCCGTGCTTTCTGTCATCTCGGATTGATTGTTGGACTCCTGTCCTTGAAAGATCGTCGTATTTTTGTGTTATCAATCCATGGCGCGTTGCAACTATTGGTAAAAACTTACCAAGTCTGTGCAGTTGTGTTAATCTGCAAAAGTTTGGGTAAAGTGAGGTTGAATTCGATCTCATAGAAGTAGAGCGATATTCGGTTCTTGTATATTGGAACTGGATAAGCAGAATGAATTGATTTTTATTTCAGCAGCAAAACTGATGTTGGACCGGGAGAGTCAATTTATTTACAAGGCTGCAAACAGATGTTTTAATAACTGTTCTGTAACACCGTTTTATGTTAACATTGTGCAAATAATTGGTATCTTCCTCATTATAGTGGGCGTGAATGGCAGTTAGTGGCTGCGTCATTATTACTTTGACCGTCCGGCGCATGTCCTTTGACCATCGCGTTACGATTCTCGAAGGATACGTAAGTGACTCAGATGACAGTCACTTGGCTTGGGAGGCCAATTAGAATCCATGAAGTAAGGACCGTTATTATTATGATGTATCTAGTTACTACACTCTATTCAGGCAGTTGATGGCGAAAGCCTTCAAGCATGTCTGACACTCCATCAAACAAAGTGACTTAAAAATGGACAGTATCAAAGGTTACGCCCTGGCTGAACGTTTATAATGGCTTTATCCAGCCTTCCTACATCGCGAACGGAGTTCCTGAAAAAGAAGGCGTGCAAAATGTGACGGAGAATATTTTTATGGAACCTGATAAACAAAAGACATTTAATAACTCTGGCATTCTTTAACGGAGAGTTTGGTCGTTGGTTCAACTGAGTCGTTAGCGTCTCCACTGGATGCAAGGATCAGCAATGGGTCCGCAAAATAACTTCAGTGGAACCTTCCAATAACACCTGTTCAATCATATCAGCATTGACTTCTAACGCTTCTGGGTTGTTGCAAGTCAGGCCGGAATCTGTAGGTAAACTATGAACGGCAAGTTTTGCTGAGGCGTTTTTGGACAATCGTCCATAAAGCCATTAGGAGTTTTGTCTTGCATAGTACACCACAAAGAAATGCAATCAAAATTTTCCACCAAGACCAGCATGTTAACACTTGTGTCATGTAGGTTTGTATTGATCGCAAGCCTTCGAGGTCTGGGTTAACTTGAATCGCATTCAGGCTTAGTGCCCCACGCAAATAAGTGTCCTGGTATAGCTACGGATATCATGGGAAAGACTATCACTTTTACTGTTCCTTAATAGAGCGAATGGCTTGGTCGACCTGCCAACGATGACCCTAACGTAGTGCCAGAACACCTCTACGGAGGGTGCAGTTGATAAATTCTGAAACGCTGGTAGAAGGTAATCATTGACAATTACGTAGTTGCGTGGTATTTGAGGATCAGTTACCGCCATACAAGAAGAATGAGTGAACCAAATCGTAAAAAAATGTGGTCGCCGAAACTTACAGGCATTTTGGTGCAGAGGTTCTCAGGCAAACTGGGGTAGTTAGTGAAGACTGAGACCAGGCCACCTCTTGCAAAAACCTGATGCAAACTAGTAGGACCAGTAAATGTTTAAAGAAAACAATCCACAAGTAGTGTTAAGAAACGTCGCGTCAGAAGAGTCCCGACCGGAATGCACGTTCAGAACTCTGAAACCAATATCCAGATGATTGAAATCGTCTAGTACTCAAATGATCCCCGAAACCAAGTGGTGACTGTGTGTAAGGTGGTGGTTAGTTTCCTGTCTTGCACTGTGTTGCTTGAGGTTGGGTGGTCCTCAAGGCGTAAGGTTAATGGCTTGTTTGGACAAGAACGGATGCGTATACAAATGGACTCGAGTAAAAGACAAAACAGTGAATCGTCTTGTTCCACGTAACCTACGCGGTTAGACAAGCATAGTGCTACCATATCACCACACGTCGATCCTGCTCCTTTTCACAACTTTCGTTTTCGGTAGGTTCACTTATTGTATCTGGCCCAGCCCACGTCTTTGTAGGTGTCATGGTGTCACTTTTTCCCTCATGGAGCGATCTCGGCTGCGGAAGCTCGTATACAAAACTCAGAACGTTGGTGTACATGGTGTGCCAGTCACTGGCCGACTGCAACTGCTCCAACTGTCACCGCCCAACTGCCTGGAGTAGGGGTGGTGAATGGATGACTATTATCAGTGCAGCTGAGAGTTCGGCCACAACTGCATTGCGACTGTTCTTCGACAGTACGTTTTCCTTTGGACTTTGTTCACGGTGGTCACCACCTACCGGAACGCTAACTATCAGTTTGAGGGTTGGAATTGGCAGCATTAATCTCTCAGGTTGCCTGTGTTTTCAACAAAGCATTCTGTGGACGAGAATATTCTCGAGCACACTTAACTTATGACGGCGTTGGAACTTCAAAACTACACTGGACATGCCAGCCGTGATAAATTCTACTCTCAGCAGATATGATGCGCCTAAGTGGATAAGGTGGCATGGTCTGGGCATTCGTGTTTTTCTAGTTCAGATAACTTCCTTTAGGAAAAGCTTATCTCCAATGAACCGCCGCTGAGAGAGTTCATGGTATGAAGACGATAACGACGTCTGTGAATCCGGCGCTCCATGTATGAATAGACTCCTTTTGGAGTTGTCAGTGTCTCTTTAATCCCCTTATTCTGATTCGTTCTAAGTGTGGAAGATCTGGTTTTAGGCAGGCGTGCGTCTTACCAGAGCCTAGGAAGTGTGATGCTGCGAGCGATCTCTCAGGAAACTGAGTGCCTCCGAAGGTTAGCTGGGGTAGGCGGGGGGACTGCTTTACAGCAGCCTACTTAGACCACGAGAGGCGTTGAAATCTTGCCACCTCGCAGCATTCCATCAATACTGTTACGTCCCATATTTCTAACGGCATTTGGAGATCGTGGTGTTTACGTTGCATTAATGACGTCGCCAGCAACTCCACAAGATTAGAAACAATTACAGCATGTGAGTTTCCAGAGGGTTTTGCGTTTACGCCAGTGGCAAACTGAACGACGGCTTTTCTGAAGAGGCTTTTGTTACCTCTCCCTTTGTCGTTCTCATTTACTTTATTGAGAATTCCACATCCCCGACCAACAGGCTTCTCGAAACTGACGGTTTAAATTTGCTGGTTCCTTTGCCGCAGCGTGTAATCCATACGCTTTGCTTAATTGTAGAAACTTCAACGTTGTCACTAAGTTGACCAGGTTTAGCAGAGATTGAATCACAGAGATTCTGATTGGGGGTGTTAAGCTCTCAAGCAAATGTGATAGTACAAGAATCGCTGTTAGGAGATTTAGGTGATTGCTTATCTGGCAATAGAAACTAGTTTTCAAATCTTTGGCCTGTAAGTAGGTGTCACGCGATGTAACAGGACAGCTAGAAAAGACGGTGGCATCTTCGGCCGGAGATTACTTAATTAGGAATACATGAAACCTTACTCTGCACTTATTGCAGGGGATAACGAGATTGCGATTTTCTAGGTTATCGCGAAGTAAAAAATTAATCCGCACCAGAATCCGACTGCTTTCCTTTGTACCTGGTGCGAAACTGAAATCACCACAATTTGCTTCAAAAACTAATAGTGTTCTGTTTTAATCAGTCGACAATTTAAAACCACCGCGGCTTGTGTTGTTTTCGAAATTCGGTATTGTAACATGCCACGGGTTTCGAACCCCAGAAGACTGCGATCTTTCAAGGGGAGGATTTCAATAATCAGTCTGAAATGAGAGAAGACACAATTCTGAGCCCATCTTCAGTCAGCCGTGTACATAACATATACAATCACAAACAAAGATGGCGTCAACACGCTGTTTTACAGTATATTGTTGCTGTAGTCTTCTTTGTTCACGCGATTCCCGATTGTTTCATGTTGAGGTATATCCGTATGACCAGCGTTGACATATATATTGGTGCGGAGGAAATTCATCGGCAGGCAGATTTGTCCACACCCGTTTGGTAGCTAAAACACACATTTTGTTTTCAATATGTGGGTTATCTCGCAATTTCGGGGTGACTTCCAGGAAGCGTGGACTTACGCTTTCTCGGAGTTTCAGAATCACTTGCAAAGGCACACGGGGAATGCAGTTGGTTTTTACATTCATGGGACCAGCCAAAAGTTTAAAATAGCTATAAAGTACGATCATGTGGGGTAGCATGCTTCCTTGCGAACTGCGTAAACCTAGCGTCGGTGTAGGAAGTGAAAGAAGCGTGGAAATGTATGTAGAGATGCGCGTTGTGTCTGTTTATTTTATTGTTGGAATTTTCAACGGTTTACTTTTCGCAACACTTGTTGAAACTCGCGATTCTGTCATCAGGAAAAATGCCTGTTGAGTTGCAGGCGCTTTCAATGTGGAGCGCAGTCACCCTGGGGTCGGTTCCACCTGGTGACACGAAGTCTGACTGTGATTAAGGTTAACAATTCTAGAACGAAGCTTGCGTAAAGCAAACCAGCTGTTTGTATCGGACAATACGTAACCAATGACTAGTTCATTAAAACCACAGACAGCGGGAACGTACGACGCGAGCTGAAGCTTGCAATGCCAAGTGAGTCTGTCGTATAACGTATGTCCTTACGCCTCAGAAAATCTTCCGGAAAAGCAATCGTGGACTGATTCGAATGGTGTCCTTCACACTGTTCAAGATAAAAGCTACAAATGCACATATCTACCCTGCACATAGGAAGCCAATTCACCTCTCTAGACGTTTTTATGCTGTGAATGTGTATGCCATGCGTGAAGCAAGCGGGCAGAGTATGCCACTAAACATTTTCTGACACTAAACATTTTCTGACACCTGAAGTTATATCAACTTTTAGTTCCAGATGGTGTAAGATGAGGCCGGTTCGTAATGTGCAGTTACGTTAGGAGTATGTTCTCCTACGTAGAATGCTTGATATTTTTTGGGCAGTGCGGAAAAACACGCAGTCGTGAAGGCGTTCGTCTTGGACAGAATGAGGACAACCGTTCCGCGTTTGGTTGCGGTGTTCCGTTATTTTACCCTCGTTTACATGACGCTATCCGAAAACGTGTGAGTGGATGACATTTTTCGCAATATTTGATAAAAAAATCAGTCCCATTCACAGTCGGTGCCTTTTTATTCCACTGGTTACAACAAGCAATGAGCGACAGTAAGGTGTACTGTTAACACTTTTCCGGGGTTCAGGCATTATTTGGACACCACTGATCCGGGTGATTTAGAATCTATGAATTATTTGTGGCGCTAATGGTTCTACGACAACCTGGAATTGATCGTTCGTGTACAAATCGAAGGTGTACGCTTCATGTGCGGCGCCGGTAGTCAGGTGGAGGATGTTGACACAGCTACCGGCTGTCGCGAGAATTCGGAAGACAAACCACTTACGGTTGCGACTGTCGTGAGATTATCAATTTTGGCTCGCGCGTCAGTAACAAACCATATCGCACGACCACGTTAGCAAGTCATTTGATACAAAAACCTCTGACCCCGCGATTACGTTTCGAAGCAATAATTGAGTACGCGTTAGGCCGTTCTCAACTGGTCATCTCGAACGTTGCAGGCCATTTCGCGTTAGTGACACTTACTCAGCAGTCCGAAGCGACCTGCCCAAGGTGTCACGAGGGTCAGTTACAGGAACTTTGCTGTTCTTCATGCACGTCAATACAACATTATCGATTTTATCTTCGAGCCTTCTGTTGTGGACAAACGGTACAAAACTTCGGGGAGCCATTCGAGACAACACAAACGAATTCACCTTATAATCAAATCTTAACCCGCTTTGCAACTGAGGTGGGTTGGATAAAGTACTGATGAATGCCGCAGAGTGTAAAATCCTTAGGCCCCATCCTAACAGAGCTTGTGATGGACAGGTGGGTTTTGCGTTTGACCCTCGTCTACTAACAATTTAGAACGCATTTCTTGAACAGCGCTCGAAATGCAGTCCCAACAGGCGTTGGAGTAAACAAACGCGGTAGGGTTTGAAAACGAACGATAGGTTTCCAACACTGTCTGGGAATCTGCTTAGCAGCTAGCTCCAGCTTATCCAGTGCCCCAGTTCAGCAACCGACAGAATGAAGGAAATGAACAGAATGCGGGCCCTGGCCCACTTAGCAACACGGAAACTGTGCAGAGCAAAAGTATATAGAACCTTCGAGTGCATTAAACAACGTTTGCAATGGTGCAGGTGAAACGACGCCGTGAAGTAAAATGGGGGGTAGGTCGTTAGCAAAATGACAGGTGAACGACTAGTTTTACGACTGAAGAAGGTGACACAGAGGTTGTATCAGTCCTGTTATAGAAGTCACACACAGAAGCATGGGTACGGGAAAGACAAATGGGAAAATTCGGTTGAAAACGGGGTCCTCAGAGAAGCCACATGACCGCTTACCTCTACGACCTCGTGTGACCTCGCTAGCGTTGGGCTTTCTGTGTCTGAACAAGAGAAAGCCCTGGGACCGATCACCACCTAGGTTGTCCAGTCGACCGCGGTATGATGGCTGGCAACGTTACTAATGTCTTTATATTCGCCAGCCGCAGACCATGCTGTCTGAGCCCGAAAAACTTTTATATTTATTTTACCGCAGCTTGCCGGTTACTAAGTGTAAATATCCAAGCCTGTTTACTTTATCTCCGTAAGCACATGGATGCTTCGACAAGGTAGCACAGGGCCACGAAGTGGAGGGAGCCTTATGTGCCTGAGTTACGGCAGCAAACTTCGAATCCGTTCAACCTAGACTTTCGACAGATGAAGGGAGATTTTATGCTCGCCTACATAATATTAACCGACTCCAAACATATTGGCTCATCCATTCAATCTCGAGCTGAACACACAAGATGGGAAGGGAAAATTTTCCATCTTCAGCAAGTTGTTCGGACTTCTCAAAAACTGAAGTAAGTGATTTTGTTCTAATCAGTGCGAAATAGTACTTTCACGTTAAATGCTTATGGTCTACGTGAAGTTCTCATGACGTTTGTTCAGCAGTATATTATCTCTTTCACATTTAATCAGCGAAATGTGCGACTTCGAACACACCGATGATATTTGCATTATTATGGTTCACGTTCGAAATTCGTACAAGCTCGAGCGAAAGTTTTTGGGTTTGTCGTTGCGAACTAGCGAACAATCGTTAAACATTTATAAACTGCGTAGAATTTGGCTGGCTTCATGCTCACCATCTTCAATGCTCAATTAGGGGGTCATTCTCACTTACAATCATGTTCGGCTGCGCTTATTGACGTCGAGATTCTAATGCGTGGAATTTTGAAATCGAAAATTTATCCTCACCGGGAGCAAATGCTTCAACCAATACCTTGTTTATGCGGTCAGAACTTTTCATCCTGCAGCCGCCTTTGTGACTGTCCTAACCCTGAAATAACAAGTGAAGTGATGTGAAAACTTGTTGCGTTCATTAAGTGAGGCCTGTTCCACAGATGTGTCATGTGAAGTGCCAGAGGCTGTTGATATTGTGTCATTTACCGGAACGTCAGCACCAGTGATAGTGGAATCGTCAGTCGCACCTTGATGCATTTTAAATGAGCACATCGATCTCCTTAAGAATTAATTTCAGGACGCCTCCTAGAAAATTGAGAGCGGTACGTTGCGGTTGGCCGGCCCGGGGCGTTTCAAGGTCACCTAGCCCCCTGCTTTTAACAACCATTTTTAACAGTTGATCACTGATTAGCGTATCTAGGCGTACTAGGAATGCATTGTCCAACTCTCCTTCACGACCCAAGGATTTTGGTGTTCACTCCTGGAGGCCGCCTAATGAGGTACACGAGCTCTGGCGCCTGTGCAAACTTTGGAATGCAAAAGGTGTTCCTGCGCCAACTCTCGTTGTCTAGTAATAGTAACCGTACATGTATCTAGATGCAACTGCACGCTAGCGGTCCATTCCTGTTCAACGCTTGGAAAACCGAATTATGGCCGATTTAAGGGCATATGGCGTTTCAATTAAAATACGAACCATTCATTTTGGGTATATACGATGCACAATCAAAACTATCCAGCACAGTCGAGTTTCTGGTAGGATGCATTGCCGAACTTCGGTGCTTGTTGCGGGAAAGTCTACGTCGTACTACGGGACGTATTGTGGAGGTCACTCTTCGGAGTTTCATCTACGACACCCCTGCTCAATGTTTTACCAGGCAGGTCAAGCAGCATTCGGGTTACTACGGCTGTAAAAAGTGAACACGAGAAGATGTCCTTGTTACATATCGATCAACCCTCTCATTCTCTCGTTATTCACTTAAGACTCATATAAACTTCATTTGTCGGGACGATCCGGTTCACTGTATTTTGAATTCCCCGTTATGTAACATCCCAGTTGACTTGGTGTCGAAATCTCCTCTCGACAGTAGACACCTGGTATGCCTCGGAATAATGGAACTGATGTTGAAGTTGTGACCCTCCTACCCAGTTTACGGCAACCTCCGTCTGAGCATGAACAGCACCACGTTGATATTAAGCTGCATGCATGCATTAAAATCTGTCAAACCCGTGCATAGCTGTCAGACGTTTTCCATCATTAGCTGAGTTTGGGCGATGAAAAGCCACCGGATTCCGTCAGCGCCCGTTTCATATACTGCCGGCTGTTATCCGTTGGGTACTGTATTCCTGCAAAATACGATAATTTTCGGAATTCCATACATGCCCGTACTTTATCTCACCTTAATTTGTTTCTTAGATCGTTCGAACTTGTCCGTTAATTACTTCCGGTATTCACTGAGAGCTTCGGTAGGCTTTGAGGACCGGAACGTATAGTATGCATTGTGCATTGTTCGACGCATTTACCCAACAGCGCTCGGTCCCACGAGGCCCTGAATGAACTTTCTGCGTTCAACTTGAACGTTTCGTTCGTTTGTTTGAAAGCTTATGTGCAGGATCCCTTAAACATCACCTGACGGAGCTGTCGGCGCGCCATTTAAAGTCTCCACAATCACCCAACACATACGTTTGCTTCCATGTTGCGTGACAGTGGCATCTCATTCTACAGTGCTTGCACGCAGTAACAGTCTGATGCACAGTGATGTTTATTTCGCAGGCGGTCCAACGAACAATGAAGTAATTGTAAATAGGGGGCCGGTTGTTATTGTAAACTGTGGCGATGTCGCGAAACAGCGTTTGTTCGCCATTTAAAATTTTGTTACTCACTGTTTGTCGTACATTTTGTAAATTTTTAAATTAGCATTCCATCAGAAGTTGTGCATTCCTACGTTGCGGTTAACATTCAGCACGAGTGTTTGTAAATTCCCTGTCTAATCATGGGGTTTTTATGCCGACCATGCACACTCATATTAAGTCAATGTATAAAACCTTAATTCAGCATTTCCGATGGTGAATCGGTTGCCGTCGCGATCAATGCGCGATTTGGTGGGTTGGATGCCTGTACAGTGGTCGGGCAGGGTGAATCTGTTCCGAGCCCTCTGAACTAACAGGACTAGACTAAGAAAGCAATTCCTGAACGTCGTGCACTGAGAATCCTGCACACCAAAGAGGCTGTTTAAATACCCATGGGGACAGCCACTGGGAAGGAGATGAGTCAGAGCTGTAAACCGTTGTGTACTGATCCGTGAATAATTCGTCAACGAAGATGGTATCGGAATTGATTTCACTGTTCGCTTGCCGCAAGGACAGGGCTCATGGCGGCTCCTGCGATGTCGCCTCGTGAATTTAAGGAGAAAGTTGTCCCTTCAGCTTGTTATTTTGGGCAGCTTTGATTGCTCTTGGAAACGGTGATGGTGGATTTATATTTCGCGCTGACTGCGCATTTTTTGGAATGCCTTAGCGTCTTCGGGCCTATTGGACTGTCTCTGCCTAGCATATAGTCTTGCGCAGCCATTAAGAATTCAGCGAATCATTTATGGAAAAGGTAAACGTGAAGAGTACATCATCAACCTGCATTGAACATACAACAAGTCGGCTTCGTGTAACATTATTTGATGGCCTACTGCAACTGAAGTTGCGTTCACGTAAAGACATATGAGCTGGTTTATCATAATTTCAACATCGACCCGGATGAAGTTTTGGGCCAGCTGTTTCTTTGTAGACTGCTGCACCCAGTAGCAAAGGTAGTAAAAAACCAGGACCAAATGACTTTGGCCTAAGTGAGCCTCAATACTAAACAACCAGTGTACTGACTTCCGTTTGTAGCTGCGAGGTCCGGTAATTAGTAGGTCTTCCCTGGACGGTACCTCGTAGCAGACTTCACGCGTTGTGTCCAGACTTTCTGTTAAACAACTGATGTCAGAGCTGAGTAAAAATACCTTCTACAGCCTGTCGAGAGTTTTGTGGCCAAGACGCTACGGGGGCGTCAAAATCACCCGTGACAGGCGAAAAAGAAGAATGCTGATTGGGGATAAATTCGTTCAAATGAGACGAAAGAGCCACATCATCCAAAGGTGAGCTGAACAGTGAGCGGTAGATAACTCTTAATGACAGCCAGTTGTGGCTACGGAGCCTTATTTGTAACCACACAACGTCACACATGGGAGAGGAAATAATGCTGTTGCGTACGAAGGGAGGAGATAACCTGAGGCTAGCGCAGATAACGACCCCCTCTCGCGCGCCCTCTTTCGCAATCATCACGGCGAAATGAATACCCAGGGATGCGGACTTCATCACCACTGATCTCTGGTATCAGCCATGTTTCCATGAGAGTCACTGTGTGAGGTTGCTCGCCGTGTACCATGTATCCTGGTTCTGAAAGTTTATTCACCAGACTGAGACAGTTAGTGTAGATACAACTTAGGGCCATCTAATTATAGGGTGACCCCTGGAAGGAAACAGAAGAAAGTTGAAGAACACAGCCATACTTCCCGCAGAACCGGGAAGAGGAGTTAGTGGTGATGAGTAACCTTTTTTGGGTTCCTGGTGGCAACACTTCTTTTTGGTGTGGGCTTTCTGAATCCCGAGGGTGAAACTAGTTCGGGGAGCCACATAAGTATCCGCTTTAACGTTAAATAAATTAATTCCAGTGTGCGATTGACTGGTGCAGCGGTTTCCCTCAGGTCGTCAGAAGATGGCGTTAGGCCCTGTAGAGGGGCACTCAGTGTGCCTAAAAGTGTGGGAGAAACATCGGGAAAAGGATCCAGGTTTTACATTGCGATACCTGTGACGGATGATTACACTGTACCTGCTCTTCAGTCACCGTTGACTTATGCAATTGTCTTAAGGGGAGACTTTCGGACCGGCTGAAGTTTAGTTACCTGGAGGTACTTGATGGACTGCATGAAAAATGTGCACTCGTCCCGAGGGATGCGAAGGCCATAATCCCGTGTGCGACAAAGGACTATATCCAGGCTGATCATGAGTTAGTCAGAATCCGATCCATTCGCGGTTGTGCGATGCAGATAAACTGCTGCCTTTCGTATTTCACCGCGTCCCTGATCTAATACAGTATTGTTGGAGCAATCTTCACCCCAACTGACAGCCGGTTCTTTTGAAGAAAGTCTCATTGTGTTTTGCTTGTTAAATGTTCCTCGGATTCCTCGTCCAATTACAGGTAGGCGTCAGCGAGATCCAGTTTGACAAAAATGATCTTTTGGGAGGGGTAACCGATAAAGTTGGGTGACAGAACACTGCTGAGACCCGTAGATGAGTCAAATCAGTAGCACAGGGTGCTGTGTGTTTCCTTGATCCCCACAGTGGACGCGGCAGACGCGAAAAGTTGGCTTAACGAAGCACTCTCCATTCCCGTGACCAGTCCAACTTTCAGTCCACGATGGGCAGTGCAATATGTGCAACTAGTCACTCTAGGGGGAAAATGCGCCTGGAGTCTGCGCGGAAAATGGGCCTGTGGTCTTGAAGCAGAGGGGGAACCGGCTTTTATCTTATACGTTACGTGTAAACAAGGCAACGTGTTTTTGACGAATAAGGCCGGTGAACTTCTTCCTAACTTTGTAAAATTCGACGGTTGTTTGCCAGAGGCACTTATCTTGTTGTACACCGTGTTCAACGGAGATGACAGAAGTTGTCGATGGTCTGTCCATTCTGGGTCAAGTTGACTGATGGCTGGATGATCTGTGGGGTATTGCATTTCTTCGAATTGCACACCATCCTGAGAAAAATCACAGGTCTTCTCACCTCTGAGTTTCAAGATTCAGCCGGATGTGTTCAGTGGATTTTTAGGACATCTGCGGAGTAGGGAAGCAAGAGCTTTTCGATGTCCGCCACCAGTGTGGTACGGGATGACAGTTTGGTGGGCGAAACACGAGACGGAAACTTGAGGGTAAGCCCGTAGTTGTTTGCTCAAATTTTATTTTGTAGAAAGGAACATGGCTGAGCATACATCAACACGCCCTCATGCCACAGACTGACCCGCAGTGCATGCGTCAACAAGATGAATAAATCGCTCTTCAGTAGACTAGCAATCAGTTCAATCCTTGTTTGGGGGCGTTGGATCTATCAACTATTACTACTACAAACAGCAAAATATTCTACAGCACGCAAACACGAAAGGTTAGAGGAAATATCTTACGGTTGACGCGGTTAATCCGACAGACCCGTGCCAGCTTATGATCATGTGAACTTACAGATGGAGAACTTAATAAGGAACAGGGTGGACTGTTTTCACGTTAAAATTGTGTAACCGCGAAGGTAAGCAGGGTAAAAAAAGATTAACCCCAGACCTGCCTTGTACCTCCTCGTTGGACAAAGAATGTCGTGACTCAGATGGAGAAGATTTGAAAAATCGGAGTAAGCAATTCATGATCAATGTGTAAAAACGCTCTCAACAACATGCCAAGACCTGGACTTGCGGGCGAAGTCAGGTAACGATAATCATGGAACAAAGAAATGATTGCAGAACTAATGGAATCCAGGTTCTCGCTGGAGAACCGGGGAATGGTTGTATTGCTGTGTTGATGGGCATGACGTATTGTTCATCGGAGGTGGATTTTCTTTGCACTTTGGCGAGTTGAAGGGGAGGATGTCGGATGTAGACTGAGGATGAAGCGCACTGAGGTCAGTCTGCGCGATTTAACCATCCCCAAATGGAAATGTGCCGTCAGATTTTTATTTGGGGAGAAAACAGTTGGAACGCAAAAGAAGGAGAGAGTCGTCTCTAAAAAGTAGAGAGAAAACCGTTGATAATGGGGCACTATCGGAATTCTAGAAGGGACAGACGATGATTTTATGATCCACCATTAATAAGTATGAGACGATGCCGATCAGACACAACGGTTTACCCAAGGAACAAGGAGGAAGCCGAATCTAATGTAACAAAAGTGAATGGATGAATTTGTCTCAAGATTTAGCAAGTTTAACCGGATTTCGGCGACAGGCTTTTTTTCAACAATTCATCTTATTTGCCAAGAAAAATGGATTCTTCACTTTCGGAAATGTGAACGCCCGCCAGAATTCTCGAACATCTGAGAGTTCGTGTTCTTCTCTGATTGGTCCGTTGAGTGGCCTAGGCCCAAGGCCGCTCCAAACTTATAAATATGGTTGTAAACCACCATTTGGCGTTAAGATTGGGCGGCAAATAAGGGTCACTCGGTGGTCGTCTTTTTCCTTTCTGATTGGGGATTCTAAGTTGCGAGAGTTGGAATCCGATACTTGTGCTTTGAGTTTCGCGCCGTTTTCCGGTATTATTGTGTTCGTTCGTGATGGGGATACTGTTCGTGGTCTTTGCGTTTGTTCTTGCTCCCTCCTCTGTCAGGGAGTCGTTAGGCGTTGTCCCTATATGGCTATGGCTACATGGTCGTTGTCTGTGAGCGCAGTAAGTTGCACAAAGCGCACGCGATCGCTTATTTCGCTACAGATTTAAAATGATGTATATCAACTACAACAGTCTAATGAGTCCTTTGTATTGACCAACTTCTACACT
>LUCH01008105.1:0-17549 GCA_013368495.1 Paragonimus heterotremus | reverse complement strand
GCTTGGTGAAGCACCTCCTCTTATGCTAAAAGAATGCACAAATGAGCTGGCGGAACCGCTTGCTTGTTTGTTCCAACATTCCTATAATCGCTGATATTTCAGCCACTTGGAGCATGGTATGATCTCTCTTATTTTCAAGGACAGGGATAGAACCGACATCAACAGCTTCTGGTTGATTGTTATACCGTCGAGCCTGTCGACGGTAATGGAAAACGTGTTAGTGGCTTTCGTAAAAGTTAACTAATGATTGCTGGAATTCAACATTCGGGCATTTGCGTCCTATGGGAAAGAGCACATGATCGCTCTGGGTCTTATACAGAGGATAGCTATTAAGAGAGTTGAGGGTCTATTTTCTTTGCCGTGTGAGGACCGTCTGTCAGAACTGGAACTATATCACCTAACTTACAGACGTTTTGGAGGTGATATCATAATGATATAGAAATCTCTCGGCTTCCCGGATCACCCTAACAAAACCCTTGTCACTTTCACTGATACGCTGTATCTCAGAGACCACGAGTATAGGGTTCTTATACCACGTAGCATCTTTATGTGTAGATGGCATCGGTTCGTCTTCCGAGTCTCTTTGACATGGTATGCACTACTGGCGACGATTGTCCTGGCAACATCACTTGGTGTTTACTAGAAGCAGCTAAACACTTGTGTCCTTCTAAGACGGTCATTGACAGAAACACTCACAACTCCCTGTTGCTTCATTATTGTCATCTCGCATTTCTCTGCTCTTTCTCTATATAGTCTTGCCGCGTATTTTTCCATTAGTGTATGACGAAACGTTGCATCCTCTCAATGTGCTCAGCTGGTTTTAGCTGCTTCAACACTCGACACTACTAATCACTGAACCCACGTGGTTCACAATTTCTTCGTGTGCAAAGGTTTTCTTTTTTCAAAAATATTCAGATTGAAAAGGACGTGGTTCGGTAGACTAATAAGAATATTCGAAGGAACAAGTCATTCCGAACGAATCGAAAGACATTAGAAAATGGAGGCCAAAGATTTTGGTTGTGGCTTGTGGCGATAATAGTGTAGATGAGCCGCTTTTTCTTAGACATTTGCCTAGGTTCTCGAGCAGGACTGAGATAGTTGGTCTGAACTGCGTGTTCCGTGTTACTGTCAACAATCCTTCGGTTTCAAGAGTTGTCCTTTTTTGTTTCGGTCTTTATTATCACTTGAAGTTAACCCTGTAGTTATGATGACAAAAAGAAGTAGATTTTTAGGTGGCAGTAAAATGTCCACTGGGTTGATGGGAACGGAAATTACTTCATCAGGTGGAACTAAATTTCCATGCGTTGTAGACAGTTCTTTACTGGAGGTACACAAGGGAATTTGCTGCAGCACATGCAGTAGATGGTACCATCACAAGCGCAGCAAACTTGAAAGAAAGGCTGTTGCGTTTTGTGCAGAACATTGCGTTCGGCAGCTGGTTTGTTGTATCTATGGATGCCTGTAGAACATTTTCAACTTGACAACGATCCGGTGGGTTCACTCACTTATTATTTTCATCACAGCAGTCTTGAGTCTAATCAGAAGGTATTGCAACTCAGGCCGCCGCTCACCTTAAGAGTTATGTAGAATGCCCTTGAAGAAAACGTCACTAAAAAGGTTTTGAAAATATAATGAAAGACTAATCGGAAGGAGTAGAAGTCGTATGAACGCAGGAACGCCAGTGACTGCGGCACACTGCCATCTCGGATAGCGTTTCTGACCAGTGATATGAGTGACCACAAAGACCCCAGCCAGGCAAGCGACACCTACCCACTTTTTTCGACGAAACAGTCAGAGTCCTAACATTTCCTGACCACATTGTTGCATGATCACCACGCGGTTTTACGCAATTGTTGCTGGTCTCAGTATGTAATGTGCGGTACGATAAACGCTCAGGTGGTATGCAGAGTACGTGATCCAATCATTCCAGTCTGTGTAACGTGATTATTTGACCAATTGATCGGACTTTCCGAGTGTTCCGGGCTACACGCCGGTGAACGGGTATGTTGCTCACTCGATCGGTCCACTTAATGTGGGCCAATTGGCGGAGACAACGATGGTCAAACACAAGTCGGTTGACATCTTCGTTGCAAACAGACCACGTTTCCAAGCCATGGAGCAGAACGGAACGCAAACAAGCATTATGTACCCATCTTCTCATCGAAATCCAAACGTATTTACAACGCTACAGATAACGCACGTTGATGCATGCACTACGTGCCTTTGCTATCCTGGTGGATACCTCAACAGTACTATCAGCTAACGAGATAGTGTTACCCAAATATGTAAAACTGTCCACAGTCTTAGGTGGAGTAGTAGTGGGAATGCTCTGATCTTGAAACAGCACTTTGAAGGTACGAGGCGCATTCCATACAAACCAGCCCGACCTTTCACTTCGTCCAGCATGCGTTCGACAGAGAGGCTACGTAAGACAACTTAGTGTCAGTTTAACGCTAGTTTGATTTAACAATGTATAGCCTAGTATGTAGCCCAAAAACATAGTAAATAAGGCATTATCTGGTTCTTATCACTACTGCTTGCAGCAGACATTCAACTTGCATCACGCTTTTGAATGATGCCGAAATTTTTTTTACTTTGTTGGATGATGCTGTCGTGGTCACAGCCGATCGTTAAGCGATCACAGTGCTTGTACTATTGGTAATTGGGCACTTCAGATAGTCCTAGAAATTGTTCTCGAATTTAAACCCATGCAAGTAATAAGGAGAAAACCTCGTACGGGTTGTAGTAAACAGTTGTTTTTCATGAGACAAGAAGCCAAATTTATAGGTGTGCAACAGTATTAAAGAAATCACAGTCTGTCATTAGCTGATCATATGAACACATGTAAAGTCAGACCTCAAGCTGAGTGGTGCAATACAGATCAAAGAACTTATCGAATAATGGAAGGTGTAACATTGATATCTTTAATATGAATACCTTGTTAGATCTTCCATTGTGTCAAGGTTTGAACAAGCGGTGAGTCGAACGGATTTTCACTGCAGTGTTCTTTTTTTGAGGGTACGTTGTATATACTCCTCTTCTTCCTCATTAGAAAGTCAACAGTGTTTGAACTGCAGAAATAGCTCAGCTGTTTACTCACAGGTTATTGTCTTGATTCTGCGCAGCTAGTGTTGCAATATTCAGCCTTGTAATTGTAACTGTCTTCCGCTTGGCCGCTCTTTTTGCGCTTGTTCCTCGTGGTTGTACCTGAAATAGCAGGAGTTCTTTTCTACTTAGCCCTTTGGAGCAAGGTAACACGCAAGTCTGACCACCACCTCAAGGTAGCAGAAGAGGTCAGGGCTAACACCGTCAGTTCAACTTCCTGTGAAGCCACATGGATGTTCAGTGACTAAGGTAGTTCAACGTCTATAGAAGTAATGGAGCGAGGACACCGATATTCCTTCTTCAGTACGATAGATTTCTGGGATACATTCGTCGTCGTTCTTCAGTTAACGTTCTGATTTCAAAAGCGGGATCATTTAGAGTTCCATTACTTTTTATTTACTTCCGGTGCTTATTTGCTAATAATTTCGAATCAGGTTTATATTAATGTTGGCACGGTTTTATAAGTACCTTGTGAGGATTCATAGTATCACAATTCAGATTGTCTAATGAGATCAGTGGCCAAAATGGTACGATTTCTGGTGCATCTCTGTTTGCCCAACATGTCTAAACATATCACATTAGGGCATAAATTTTCACCGATTGAGCTGTTTTTCCTGACGGACTAAAGTTTCACATGTCCCCGCAGTAGCTCGGTGGCTACGTTACCCGACCGTCAATCACACGGTCACCGGTTCGAGTTCGGATATCATACTCTCTCCAGTCTGTTCTTTTCTATTCAAACAGTGTTGTGTGTCACACGGTAAACTGTACTTTGGGTTCTAAAAGCTGAAAACAAGCAAACGATCATCAGTGGAGTATCTGAAGACTTGGATTCTATCAATGTTTTATGCTTTGAGTGTTCCATGTGGTTTGATGCAAATAGTGTTCTTTTAATTTTAGACTTTAACAATGGCAGCCGATACGGCCGCGTCGTTAAGACATTTCGTGCAAGAGGTAAGTTACTATTCGCTATCTCAGTTAATCCGTTTCATACAGAATGATTTCAACTTCACGCTTGACAGTGTAAATGAGGAAGCTAAGGAGGTGAACGAAAGCTTTTGGTCATCGTAAACCCCTTTTTATAGATTGTCTTGACTCACTGCACACAACTACTGCACGGGGAACAAAAGCCCGATGACCTCTTGAACTGTCTTCGTTGCTTACGCATACTCAGCCGAGATAAGCATAGTATCGATCATCTCTCCTCAGAAGTCTACCTGAGCCGACTGTATGACTGTGCGTTTCTCACTGACGAACTGTTCGACGATAAACACAGACTTGAGGCTCTCAAGTGTTTATCTAATCTTATTTTTAAAAGACCATCCGTTATTCCTTACTTGAAGTAACACATTACCCCTGTGCATTCTATGTTTACTCTGTTTAGATCCAGAGGGATTGTCAACTCTTTGCTTACTCGATTAAAGCAACACGTGGGTGCTCAGTCACGGATGGAAATTTTAACAATAGATTTGAAACTGTTCTTTCTCCTATCCGGCTTAGAAACTACTATCAGGTAAAGAGCATACAGTGTCATATTTTGTATACGGTTAAGACAAGAGTTGGCTGAAAACGAGCACGCCTTCGGTCTTTTTGCGGACCTTTTGTGTTCATTTCAAAATGCTCCCCTTGCAGGACCGGAATGCCATTTGATTGTTGAGAGCTTAAAGGCAGCATACAACATTGGATATGCCATTCAACGGGATTGTTCAATTCTCAAGGCATATTTACCTTCTTTTTTTTTGTATTTTTGTATTACAGTCGCGTTTATCAGAATTCAACCGATTCTGCGACACAATTCGTGAACTATTGCCTCGATCAAGTTTATCAGATGCGGATCAGCGTGAAGTTGTTGAGTACGTCTTTTGGTGGTCATTTTGCCAGTCAGTGTGAGCGTTAAGCAGACGATTTCCTAATTTTGCATGTTTGTTAAACATCAAGCAAACGCTTACATAATGATGGCTAATACACCGAAAAATATTACGATTCATTGTTACACGAGTGATTCTAGAACTGTTCTTTAATTCTCTTTCGTCTTTAGCACGTCTAACCTCCATTGACTAATTGACGACAAAATCTTGAACGTGACGAAAATGAGTTGCGCATTGTATGAACTTGTAGGTAGACAAATTACAAACTTCCGACACGAACTCTAGATGGCATTATCGAAACCGTCGGTCGTGTGATCTTTCAAATTCCGTTTATCTCAACTTCTGTTGTCTAAGTTCGCCATGATTGATACCATGTAGACTATGTATACCACCAACGTGTCAATTATCTGACCATCTGAAAACTGCGAAAACACTGGTCCTTTTGAGCCATTTGAATACGGCACTCAGAAAACACAAATTGTGATATGTAACATACTTTCTTCGTCGATGTGACGGTCAACTTGCAGTGCATGAACCCCACTCGCAAACAAACCCACTGCGAATGAATTTTCGCAGTCAATAACCGTTGAACACGCAAACTAGGTTGCTTGCGACTGATCGACAAAATTTCACAATACTACCGCATTTTCGAGCTATATTGGTGCTGTTGTGGCGGATGACCAAGTCGGAAGTCCAAATCTCGGTGGAATATCTCAATGTGGTCTTAAGATATGTCCAAAGCTCACAGCGAGTGGAGTACGGTCAACACGGGCGACCAGATGAATCACCACTAAAGGGAATTGGACTAACGGAAGAAGATTGGCAGGCGAAACCCCCCCGACGGAAGGCGTCGCTCACACACAAACCAGGCGGAAGTGCACACGACGTGTGAGTGGAAACCGCCGTTTCCTTGTGGACTGGAATTCCGGCCAATAAACGCAAATGCGCGCGTGGCGTGTGGACGAGCAAATTGAACGATAAGTATCGTGCTTTTTTGAGCGACGTTTTGCTCTACTGTGATCGGTGATCAAGATGAAGAACTCGGCTCTTCGTGCTTTCCTGTGTGTCATTCGTCAACTGTTGTGCGATTATGTCTTTCACTCCTTTCAGTATGCGCTCCTCGAACCAGATTTTCAGTGCTCTATCTGTCCTACTAATAGAAATTTTTCTGTAACTTCAAAACTGCTGGTAGATACAGTTACCTGCACAGAATACGAGGGGTACTTTTTTGACCTAGCATAAAGGTAACCGAAAAGATCATGGCTAAGTTTGCTGCATATGAGTGCGTTCCATGCTAGTGCTAATGATCTTACCGAATCTGGTTGTCACATTATCGTCTGATGTAGATTGCGTTTTTAGGTACTTCTACTGCTTTTTGTTTTTATCGTCCATTTGCTCCATTTTCTAATTAGGGCTTTCGGGTAACCTTTGTGTGACGAAGATTGTCGTGCAGCGATGTCCTCAGCTTGTAGTCTGTTGTTGGAGCATACTTTTGATACTCTACAGTGCAGCATACGAGGTACTGATTTTCTGTGAGCTGCAGAAGCGAAACTCGCAAGGTTAATATACTGTCCTGTCAAAGTTGCTTGCGATACGCTGAATGTCAGTAGACCCATTCAACGATCCTCCACTAATGCTATCCTAGAAAGACCCATTTTACTGTTGATGCCCGAGGTTGATCGAGAGATTTAGGCAGACGGATTTGAACACTTAGGTTCTTTTAATTCAACCTAATTGGTTAGGGTTTGATTAACAAATTTCCTTATTCTCTATAGTTCTAGAACAATTTCGCACGATACCTTAATATTGATTTAACTAGGCGAGAACAGGAGAGCGATAAAAATAACGCTCAATTTTGTTCTACAGGTCGATTAGCGTCCATTAGTTTGCACGTGGGTCATTCCTCTTATCGGAATTCATCTGCAATACTTTACAATTTAATTCTGTGATCATAGTTGACGGAATCTTGTTTTTTAAATATTACAATGGCCCGAAGTGAACGTCTTATAACCAAATTAACTTTACTTAATCTTTCAATCTCATAGGTTTATGGTATGATCTATGAGTTATCGGTGTTAGTGTTGTTCACAAGGTCTTCTCGGTTTTTAACTTCTTAATCGTTTTCAGGCATTCAAAATAATTGCAAAAAGGATAGTATTCGTCTCCTCAATGACACCTGTTACTTAGTCTTTTAGACTATGTTGCGTATTGTAAGCCACTACTAGGATTGCAAATGTTCTGTCGGAATTTATGCACTCGAGATCTGTTTCACCATATTTTTCATTGGACGTTTGTACGACAGCGTTCCTCATCACACCGTCTTCACTATCTTTGACCTCTACGGCAACTGCTTTTGACCAAGGACTTTTGGCGATACACACATCAACTAATAGTACGAGGTCACTTTTCGTAAGGGCTTCATCGCTGATCAGCCCTGGATCGTGTAAAATGTGGGCAAGTAGGATGATGTCCACCTTCGCCGGTAAGATTAGTAGCCTGCCGCCATCCTCCATTGAAACGGTTCTGGTTCACGGCGTCCAAGATCAGCACAGATGATGTCATGATAGATAATGTCTTTAATCAGGAGTAACTTGCTTGGAGTATGAGCACATTGATCACCAAGGTTATCCGTCTGTTTACTTAAGGGTCTGTCATTAAGAATACTGTCAATTTCTGTCACCGTTGTTCTTGTAGCGTCATCATCAGTATATTTTTTATAGGTCAAACAATTATTTCCCATACACCCTTGCAACGGCTTATCTTCAGTGGCATGTAGACCCAGTCACAACCACGAGTGAGAAGAGCTTTGCTCATTTTATCCTCATTCCAGGCTCAGAGTTGCACTTCGATGTTCTTTTCTGACCCTCCAGTTTATCGTTGTGAATAACCTCTCTTGGTAACGGTAACCGGTTTAAAGCATGTGAAAATGAGTCGGTGCACAGTGAATGTGCTAATTCAGCATGGATTGCCCTGATGCTGGTGTTAGTTAAAATTCAGCCATATCACTTCTGTCGAACGTGCCAGTTTGTCAAACAGAAAGCAAAAATAGTCGACTCCGGTTCCACATTCGTCTTGGTCCTGTCCATGGGCAGCAGAACCAAGGTGGCGCAAACCATCTTCGGCATTGGTCACAATTCCTCAAAACGCTGTTTTTGACCGTGTTCGCAAATAAGAGCCAAAACTTTTCGACTAAGAGAGAAAGGTGATTCAGACGTAAATGGCCGATATTCTCGTGGAAATGTTAGACGATTTAAATGGTCAAAAAGTATTTCACTGGTAATAGCACGGGATGTTTGGTCACAAAATGCAGATGGGTATTTTGTAGTCCTTGAATAAAACAATGAGAAGATGCAATTCTTGTGATGTTCTCCGGAGTAACATTTCGTACATTCTGATCACGCATTGACATGTAACTAATTTTAAACGAGTCAAAATTCCACAGAGCGGAAGTCATGTTGTATTACACACAGCTTTGCAGCGTTATAAGTCCTGGATACAGCCGCTGTTAGACGCTTCCTCGTCATTGTTGACCAGTTGTCCCCTAGAAACAAGAGTTCCAAATACACCGTCCTCTTCGGTGCCGTCGTCACTTCCTACAGTTGGGATGATGGCTTTGCTGTGCCTTCTAATAAATCGCAGATTGTATCCGTTGACCTGCAGATTGTCTGTCAGTAAGCCCAACTCTAGTTGTAAGTTGTCTTCAGTGCAAGTCCTCTGTGCTCTATGGAAAAGCATCTTGATTAGACTTCTCTTATACTGCCCTAAACAAAAGCTTTCGAAATGCATGTACTGTCCAGTTCATGTAGGTTTCCTGTCGACGGATCCCCCTACCGTGCCATCTGTTCTTCGAGTGACTAGAATGTCCAGGTACGGAAGGCAGTCATTCGCTTCGTTCTCTCTCGTTAGTTTTAAGTTCGGGTGAACCTGGCTCAACTTCGAGAATAACGTATTTGATTCACTCGAGCTATCTACGTAGCGCCTGTACAACATTGGTTTTGACAGACTTTCGCATAGTGTGGATTCGGAGCAACCGGAAACGCACACCCCATTAAGCGTCACAGTCCCTCCCTTGTGTGTTCAAAAATAATTTGTGTTGACACTGCGGCTACCCTGATAGTCAGCATTCCCACAATCTTGATTTCCAGTTTTGGTGTCTGTGTGTTTAATCCCTTAAGACATGACTTCCGCTCTGTGGAATTTTGACTCGTTTAAAATTAGTTACATGTCCATGCGTGATCAGAATGTTCGGAATGTTACTCCGGAGAACATCACAAGAATTGCGTCTTCTCATTGTTTTATTCAAGTTCATCAAGGGAACAATCTGTTTGAAATTTCGTAGTGCGCCTCCGACATGCCATACACCGTTTTCATAGATGACTTGAAATGCTCAGTATGCTTCTTTTATGATGTTTATTGTATATGACGGGCTTCTCGTATGTGATGAGACCCTCCTTACATGGATATGAATGTTGTATCAACGGGGTAATTTCACTTAAGACATTCTGACGTTCGTTGACAGAAAAACGACCTTCCTGCATATCATCCTTATTCTGGATGTATCGCCTTTACTTAAAAAGCCATGCAAAGTTGTTCTGCTCTTTGATCCATGGATACCCTTCTTAATATTATAAATGCGAATATTTGCTTCATCAGGACAGTTGATGATGATGGTACTACACTTAGTGAGGGAGGAGTTAGTCGGTAAATCTATCGTTTTTATAACTCTGGGCCAATTGGCTTCATCTTTGCAGAAGAACTTATGACCACTCACCTATCGAGTAATTTTCTGGTAGTCATCTGCAGAAATGCCCCGCGACAAAATGTATACTGAATTGTGTTTTGTGTCGATGTAACGCCATTGTTATGAAATGGCTGTGGTGTGAATAGTCATCAGTTTGTTTGTAAAAGACGTTGGAAATCCCGTCGCAATGTTGCAAATTCTGTGCAATGCAACCATATAGTCGGTTTAAAATGTAGTGGACTAGATCGGTTTGTTTAATTTGGATTATATTTGGTTCGATAATTTCACTGCCGAGATTACCGCGACCGACAACACGAGCTTTGGCTATGATAACACAACGACACATGACATGCCACAAATTTGTCATGAGCAGAAAGGCTGTTTCTCCGTAGCTAGTTCCTGAAGCATCACTATCAACGTGTCAATGAATATATGTATGTGTGTGAAATTCACCAGGCCCGATGCGTTTCGGTGTTGATATTCGTTTAAGCTGCAGTAAATCACCCAACCATCGGTTCCACATTTCCAGCACATCATCATCTACGATGTCATTCCAGCTTATGGTAAAATGGAATGACATCGTGCAGGACATTATCAACAGCTGGAGCAAGCTCTTCAATATAATCACAAACGACGGCAGAATACTTCGTTAGTAATTCCGGGCCTCTTTGAAGTCGGATACAAAGTGTTTGGAGGCGCTGGGTGTACGACAGACCAATTATCAGGCAAACATGGTGATTCCATACGCCAAAGAAGACCGATTTCATATTGGCCATTCTTCAGTGTTATGGGATGTTCCAACTTCTTTAACGTCTTACGGTCCTCGGTGAACGTATCTTGTTCTTCATTTAGGAATTTCTTATTGTATAATCTCCGTCATCGTGTATATCATGCAGCTGGAGGGACTGAACACCAAATATGGAATCCTTTCGTGGACTTATCGGTTCCATGAACGTCCGCCCTGGTATCGTGTGCACTGTATGGGGGTTCATTCCATTTTTCAGTCTTCTGTTTTGTAACCCAGTGCGCTTCAGGTACGTCTGACGCGATAGGTATGCCTACTTCAGAAGATGAACAGTTTGAAAACTGAACATTTCTAATGTGGCCCCAGGATTACAATTTGTTCCTCGTAGGAACAGTTTACTTCTGGCAGTCTTTTAACTGAACAGGCCTGTGTCAAATGCATGACAGCCTTCGAATCATCGGGTTTCACATCACACTTTACTTCGGTTGAAATGAAGATACCTCGTTGATTGAGAATGCTCACTCTGAGTCATTTTGACTGTCCAGCTAAGCCCAATCCCTTTATCAGCGAATCCCGACTGAGAGTGACATCTGATCCACGGCCCAAGAACGCATGGGCATGTGTGATATGTCACGCCTGTCGCTTCACAACTGGTACGATTGCCAACCTTACTTAAATACGGCTGACAGAAGTTTCTGTCGAAGTGGTGGGAAACAATGCTGAATGATGATTAGTGATGGTAGGCGAAGTGTAGACAGGCGCGTCAGCGTGCAGCAAGCGATGATGACGTCCACTACATCTTTCAAATGTGCAGTCTCGCAGCCATTTACAGTTTGTCGCCATATGGTTGGCTTTAAGGCACAGTTAACATAATTTACGTTTTTCCATTATGCTTAGTCTGTCAGTAACAGTTCGTCAAAAACTCGGCACATCTGTCTTGGTAATGCGAACCACCGCAGATGGAACAATGAGTAGGAAAAGTCGGCTGGTTAGTGACGGACCGACTTGCACCTTATGTTGTTGAATCTCATACTCCAACGCTTCCCACGAGTTTCGATATTCATATCTAGCACTAGTTCACTGTACCTTGTACATGCTATGTCCGCGCGGTCCTCAGCAAACCATTAGATCACGGTTCTGACGAGCTATCGTTGCAGCTACTTCAGACCATTTAAAATTGAGATGGAAGCCTTTTCATAATTGTCTTGATGGTCCTACCAGCGTTCGGGTCGGAGACGTACTTCAGCTGTGTGTGGCATCATAAACGCGCGTTTGCTTAGCCAGATAAATCAAGGCTCCAGGAGACAAGTGATTTGTTCAAAGGCTCATGTATGGGGGACCTGGCAGCCATGCAGTTTTGACGGAAGTGTCCATGAAGAATATTACTGGTCAGTACATAACCTTCGTCTGCATCTAACCCATTGCAGTGTTGAGTGGCGGTTTTGGTCAGACTGTCACAAAACGGAATCAGATAAGTTGGTCGTGCTTGACTGTCAGTCGTCTTTCCTTCGACCGGTACCTGAACTTCCTTTATGAATGGTCAATGTGATTTCAGATTAACATCAGGTCGTCGAGTTCCTTGCTTCGATAAATCCACATGCTGTTATATATCACTTCAGAAGTACACGTACGTGATGTTGATTTAACCTGTTGGACGTCGCTTGAAGTCATTTCTGCCGTTGTATCCTTTTTGACTTACACATTGTGATATAGTCTGCTTCATTCTGTCTAGTTTTATACATATGTCCAGCACCTGAATACAAAACTTCACCAATTCTAGTTCCAGCTGTCTTTCTAAAAGGTTATTTCCTGCTGGTGTGGTTGAAAACTGAGTACCCTGTCCCCTACATTGATACCTTACATCCGGAATAATTTGATAGGCGACTGCTAGGCTTAGAAGTTGATACAAGTGTTCTATAAGAGTTTGTGTTCCTGAGATCTATCAAAACCAAAGGCTTATCTTGGTCAACTCTTGATGGTTCTGTAATAAGTGATATCAAGCAAATGTAGTCGTGAGTGGGAATGGATGTAAATTCACGAAATATGATCCACGAATATGTAACGTTAAGTGATGATAAAATAACGCAGTTAAGTTGATGAATCGAAGATGCCATAATAGGTAAGAAGACCGGTCAAATGAGGAGAGAAATAAACAAAAGTAGATACGTCAAAGGGAATTACACGTACTATTTTTATTCGTGTTGATGTTCAGTTGGTATGCGTATACAGAAAAGACTGTCTGGTCAGATTGTATGGCAGTTTAAGCCGCCGTCTATCGCAACATTGATGGCGAACTTCTTTGAGAAAATTGACTGCAAAATGCGTGGGTATTCATGTGGATGCAGCCACACCGTTGACTACTACTCTGTGGGATAGCATTTCCAATCCTAGATTCGGATGTTCACGAATAGGTCACTTATACTTATTGGCCGGTTGTTTGTTTACATGCTGTAGGCATCTTGATGTAGTATACTTGAAGATGGACTTAGCTGTTTTTGGTAGTTAGGTTCCTTCCTCTTTCTTTTCTTACTTGGTCAGGGTTTGCTTTTTTCCCCATGCTGTGTCAGTTAATCGTCAGTGAAACCCACTGATATGTTGCTGTCTGTGATGGTGATGATGATGTTTACGAAGCCCTCAACAGAGCTGACGATGTTCAGTTAATTTATCCGCAGCGTCAGTGAGTTTCACATCGAACTCCTATCTACACTGTTACCTGATCACGTCATGGCTTTATCCAACCGGCAGTCGTTTCGATAGTCACTGCTGGGCGCGATAAAGTGTAAGCTAGCCTGTTTAGTAAGTGGCTGATTTATCGGTGACCGCATTTTTATTTTGTTGATTATTCACATATCCATGGTTCTTTTAAATGCGCACTCTGGTGGGCTATCGTGTTACTCACTTGTTCACTCCCGCATAATGCAGGCTAACTGACGAAAACAACAATGATTAAACCCCTCAAGTCTGTTAACATTTCCTGGCCTACAGATAATCCCTTTGAACGATTGAGCAGGACAAAAGACATAGTGACCTCTGTATGCCTCTTCGACGCCAAAGATATCAATATTTGCCAATGATTGTACGCAATCTGACCACTTCAGCCATTACTTCCTCGATACTATTGCAGTTTTACAAAATGATTCCATCTAGCTTAGGGAGGCTATTCAGTTCTAATAATTTTATCTTATTCCTGACGGATGATCGATTGTTTACAATGACGAATCAATTCGCTTCCATGCATGGTGTTAGGTCATGTGTGGGATTAGGTTTTGTAAGACAGCGTTTCAATCGGCTGCTGAAAACTGCAATGCTGGCATACGCCAATCTGCCTAAGAATCTTTGGATGTTAGAGTACGCAGTTGATGGAAGTGACCACGAAATATGAAGACTCTAGACTCCTCCGCCGAACAATGTGGGTCAGTGTCGCCTGTTCTGTTGACGATCACTTAGATTGCTGATTAGAAACGTTCAAAGTGACTGCGGAACGCAGCCAATAGTGTGCCTCAATCATGAACGCTCCTGGCTACTCTGTTTTAGTCTATTTTATTCAGCTTCTCGTCCGCCTTTTTTTTAATTAATTTTTCTCATATTACTTTTTACTGTTATGATAGACGCTGATTCGAGCCACAGTACTGTCTGATCAGGCTGATAATGATTATGAATGAATGATGGTCTCCAAAAACGAGGTGCGTGTCGTCTACTCAATGAACAAATTGTTCTATGAACTTTTCAGCGTAAAGAAATATAAGTGCATCATAGGAATAGATGGACTGGGTGTTGCTTCAAAGCTAAACACATTTTGTGTGTTGGTTTTTTTAGTTAACTGAGCGGAACTGTAAACTTGAGCGAATTCTATTCATTGTGACTGGACGTTTTTTTAATCGGTTTCCCATGTGATCGTTCCTCTTTGTATGATTACATTCTCCCAGTAAGGTATTCACCGTTAATCCGTTCCGTTTCAAACTGATTGTATTCACCACTGTTTACACCCTTCTAGACAAATGATCAATTTTCTCAATGTAGTACCGAAACGTTGTTTCACTCATCTACTCTTCAAACCTACGGGTTGTTCGGCACCGACTGTGCTTCAATCTAGTTCGAATGCAGATAATATGCGAGCCGTTCAGATCTTGATTGATTTTCTGGATATGCAGCTGAATTCGGTAAGCTTTACATTATTCCCTATTTAGATTTTGAATGTACGCTTTTTGTTGTGATACCAAGTATCTTACAAAACTTATATTCTTATTAACACCTTCTTGTTAACAATGTGTTCACTTTCCATGAAGACAGTATAACGTTTTGGTCTTCGTAGTGTTCAACATTGGATGTTTTGAACAAAGTGTTGGATCGTTCAATGTCTACTTTCCTCGAGATAATGTTTTGATTGGTATGAGATATGACTTCGATATAGTTCATCCGTTGCATATCGCTCTACCTGAAAAAAGATTTGTATTCCAATCCTTATGTGCTAGAGATATAAACGCATTGATCGTGTACTCACTGGTCTTCACACTAGGTCTGTCTGCCGCTGAACGTTAGGTTATACTCACCTTTTAGGTTGACCGTTACATTTACTTGATTAACACCATCTTATTAACTTCTACTATTATTGATATGATATTAACGAGAACAGCGAAGTCCTGTGCTAACCTTGCCAACCCGCTTCGTTTGTGCAGTCGAAATCATGTCCGGTTGCCACTGAAAGAATGGGTGTACAATGAGTCCGTACGTATACTCGTTCAGCGTTGAGCCATATTGATCATACTGTGGCTCGAGCTAGCATGAACCTTGATAGTAGTCCACGAAAGGTCAGATTGCCAAATGATCAGAAATTTTCGAAATAAAACACTGGGAAATCACAGAGGTAGAGGCGTCAACGGTCTCACGTATGCGGGCTGGTCATTGATTCAGGACACAGGAAGGAGGTCGCAAATAAGGGTTTGTAATACTTGTGTGCGATCCTTTTTAATTTACGGTTCGGAGACTTAACATATTTGCAACGAAGATATCAGGAAGGTGTTGTGTTTGATCACTATTGTCTCTCCCAACTAGCCCACATCAATCAGGATGCTTGCGTAAACAATGCGATCAACTGACCAACGAATATAGATGCATACTGCCATTATTAAGTCGCGTGCTCCGCATGCTAACCGAGAGTTTATGAAACCAAGCCTTAATCACCAGACCGTCAACAGTTGGGTAAAACCATGACGTGATCAGGCAAAGACGCGGTTACATACTATCAAACCCTGATGGTTCCGTTGAGTAGAACGGACCGGTGTCATCTGCTCGGTTGGGGCCCTCGTATTCACTCGAATCACCGGCTAGAACCGCTATCGGAGATGGCAGCGTGCCGCGGTCAATAGTCTGCTTGTATACACGATATTTCTAGCTTTCGTTCGACTTTATTTTGTTCTGTTTTACTTTCTTTTTCTTGGATTCGTTGCGATGAGTGACAGCTTAAATCGCAGTACTGTCTGGTTCGATACGGGTGAATGGAGTGTACTCAGGTCCGGCATACGATCCGATTAGAAATAGTCATTACTAATAAACTTTCATGATGTTCATTTCGTTAGCCTGACGACGAAGTGCTGAGCTCAGATTCTACTTTGTATCACTACATGCTAGGTCTCCATGTTTGAGCCGTGTTTCCATGTGCATTTTTATTCGGACCCTCTTGGATCCTTACAATGAAGTTACAGTTAGAAATAATTTGAAGTGGACAGATAACGCTTATAGATGCGTACACGTTATTATCCATAGCTTATTATCATGTCGCTTTTATCTTCGGTAAGATATGAGCATATTACAACATCGTGTTCGTTGTCATGTCTGCTTAACCTGGATCAGTTCCCACGTTTAATTTTGACATGTCAGAAGTGACCTAATTGCCAAGAAATCTGTTGTTGATTATCCTAACTCAAAATCGGTGAACCGTTTAACCCCAATCGACGCCCCGTGTTGCGAAACAACTATCAACAAATAACTGTAAGTCTAGCTGTGAGGCACACATTCAAGATACCAGATCAAGTCTGCGAATAGTTTACCAATTGGAGTTGCTGGCGGTCTCATATTGTTGTGACTTGCTATTTGCAGCATTCTGGAGTGCACTTATGGTTCGGTGTTTGTGGGTTTTTCCTCTTCTTCCCAAGTATCTCGTCATTTCCCTCTATTTTCTCCTAATTAACCCCGTTACGTGGCTTTACCCCCACATATTTCACCGATACCACTTTATCACCATTGGATCATTTTTCATTTCTAAATCCTGATGTGCGTGCGATTTTTTCTCCACTCCTTTACCTATTATTGCTATCCGTAACTTCCTTTATTCAGCTATGTGAATAATCGGGCGGTTTCCAACCTGACTGACAACACCCATAACTTTATTCACTCATATCGTAATGGTTTCTGTAATACGTTCGGACTTCATTGTTCGATTGCTTTGCGTTCTCATGAAATCATCTGTAGCCAAATTGATCATTTAGTGGTGTGACAGAATACGTAATTTGATTAGCGTATATTGAAGGGCTCTGATGTCACCCCTAGGATCAATGCAACAGTAAAACTTTGCTGGCACTTTTTCGCAGAGGAGTTAAAGTATCGATCTGAGATGGTAGATGTTAGTGTTATTCACTATGGTCGGTTTTTCGACTGGGTGCAATGAAAAACCATTTTCCTAGAGGCTATTCCAACGGTTTCAGATATTTCTTGGGTCTGCTGATGGTGTACATAATCTATCCATTTGTATATATATATATATATATATATATATATATATATATGTTGAACTTCACTCACATGTGATCACAGTCTTCGCATTCAGGTAGACTTTCTAGCCAGCATATTTCGAAAAGAAGCATTGTACCCGAGTTTCGCTCTTGTTAGAGCTCGTCAGTAGTGCATATCCTTGCCACGGCCGGGACTACAACTCTGGCCACGCTTTCGTGAGGCAGTCGTGTTGACCTGACTACTGTGCCATTGATCTCACGTTAGGCACGACCGAATTATCATTCCTGAACGCCCGACCACTTTCGCTTGTGAATAATGATCAGGTTGCCCGATCATTTGGAGAGGAGACAGTAACTGTCCC